>VXAA01007466.1:7535-112738 GCA_013399115.1 Anseranas semipalmata
CTTTTTTTTTTTTTTTTTTTCTTGATATAAAACCTCTTCTAACCCAAGCACAGGTGATAAGGTTACCCAGTGGCACTGGAGTGGGTCTGTGGGGTTTTGCTTCATGCATGCTTGCAGGTACAGGCTCTACTAACAGGACATGAGAGGCTCGTGTGGCAAGAAAACCAACCTCCACTAAGCTTATGTAGTCTCTCTGTTCCTTGGTATCCCTTTATTTTTTTCCGTAGACTTCTCATTACAGCTCCTTTTCTGGGCTTCTCAGATCTCTCACTTTGTTTTTTAATAAGATTTTTTTTTTAAAGCTTTTAAAAATACTGCTTTCTTCTAAGATAGCCTCCTCAGCCAACATGCCTCTTTCCAGACAACACCACATGCATCTCGCACAGACCTCTGAGAGGCTGTGGATGTCCCGTCCATTAGTTTGGTGCCTGTTTGCCTGTCACCCTCCTGAGGGTTTTGTTACTTCAGCGGCACAACAGCGGCAATTAGACCTCATCTGTCTTAGAAGGGGCTTCACAAGGGAAGGGATGGCTGTTCCCAGCCATCTGTGTTGTGCTTCAGGAGGAGGATCTCCACGTGAGCAAGTGCTGCCCATGGGCCAGCTAGGGTGGAAATGTTACTCCTGAAGGCTGGGTCCGTGGGCTTTCTGTGCAGGCAGGTGTCGGTGTGTGGCTGAGGAGAGGGGGACAGGGGGGTGAGGCTGTAAAGGGGGGGGATATGGGGTTGTAACACCAGAATAGGATGGGAGGGCAGGGAGCATCCTTTGTGCTGTACCTGGGGGTTACGCGGGGGCTGGGTTGTAAATGCAATCAGTCTCTGTAAACTGACTAGCAAGAAAGGAAGAAAACCGGGGACCCTGGAACTGCTCTGAAAATTCAGTGTGTCACCTTGATAAACTGCAAGTACCACCAGTGCGAGGGGGAGCAGAGTCCCTTTGGCAGCATTTCCCTGTTGCAGCTAAGGGATGTCTGAGAGGTACAGCTAATTGGGATACTTTGCCGTATGTATCTAGATGTATCTAGCATCTCTAACATTAGTAATATCTCTGCTAAAAGGTGTCTTGGAAAAACCTGCAATAACTATCTGGCAGAAAATGAGATTTCAAGCGCAGGTTGTTTGCCTTTACTTGCTTCATGCTTTTCTTTTGTGACTTTACTTCCAAGATATCACTTAAGAACTTGCCCCATTGCTTTGCCAGAATAATTTTTTTTTGTTTGTTTATCTCCAAAGCTTGTTGGTTGCTCAGCATGAACTTCAGGGAATCTGAAAAATCTGGGATGCTTTTGCTTCAGTGGACTAAAACATACCCAGATAAATGCTGTTGCACTGAAAATCGTTTTTGTGTTTGCAGATGAGGCAAAATGGGTAAACATCTATATTGTCACAATGAGGTCATGTTGTTCCCTCTATAAAAAAAATGGTGGGGTTTCATAGTATAGGTTATTACAATTTGTCACAGCATGTTTGAAAAAGAACGTCCGATTTCCCTGTTAGCTAGTGCTCTTCCCGTGCTGTAAACAGTAATGCTCGATCAAACATCCTGATGCTGTTATAATGAGCTGTACCTAATTCCTTAATGAAAACATCTGCACATAGGCTAGAGGGGAGGTGAAACCAACACGGAATTTGTTTCTGACTGCATCAGCAGGTTCAAAACTCTGTACAGTCCAGCTAGACAGTCTCTGTTCATATCTTTTCCTGCTGACTTTCTTCTTTTTCTAAATCTGCTCTGGCAGCACTGGGTGTCCACGTCCAGTCACAAGTCACCAACCTATGTGTTGGTTCTGCTGCCCGGGGCTGCACTGCTGGTGGTGAAGACATCCTACAATGACTGTGATGGCACCCACTGGTTTCTCTGCAAGCCCATCCCACGTTCTGTGTTGCTCTGTTTTCTGATCGTCTTGAGCAGACGATTTGATTTCCATGTCATACACCTTGGATCACATTTCAGAGCTTTCAGTTTAATCTTCTGTTTCTCCAATTGTTGGTACATTTTTCTTGCGTTCTCTGTGCATCCATGTGCAAGAGGGCATCATTCAGCACACAATACCTCATTCATAATTTTTTCCAGGCACTCGTCTAGGTGCAGATAGCAAAGGCATTTGTTAACTGAAACAGGATTTCAACCTGTGTGATGCAGTATCTGTGGAGTTGATGGAGCCTGCGGACAGCTGACAAGAGATGATTTCATTCAACTGTGAAGCCTTGAACCATGAAGTTTGCAGCATTGCTCATCCTTTCAGAACACTGTCATAATTTGATATCTTAATCAGGGTTACTTAGCAGGGATGCTTACCTGGCAAGACAATTCTTTAGCTTTTGTGCGTCTTGAGTACAAAACTCAAGGCCAATGAGCAGCTGCATCTGGCTCAAACAGCACTATTAAACTTCAGTACCAAGACGTATATGAATTTTATGTTTCACATGTAATTTTTTTTTCTCCGTTGAAAATACCTTTGTATTTCATCTTTGCTGAGGTGCACACTTCATTGTAACCCACATTGTTGCATCTGATGACATTTATAGATCCTTGTGCCCCAGCAGCCTTGAGGAAATGCGTGGTTCCTATCTCTGGTATATATTTGTTATTAGCAGACCAGAGCATGTTACCATTATGGTTTAAACGATACTTGTGCTTCGAACTCGGGGTCTGTTGACAGCTTTGAAATCAGACTTTCTGCTCTTTCCCAGTAAGTCCTCAAGCTTCCTAAAGCCTGTCCTTGAAGATGACCATCTCTCAGGCAGAAGATTATTTACATATGTGTGCCAGTGTCCTCATGCTCAAATGTTTTTTGTCCTCAGGAAAGATCATGAAAAAGTTTTTTCCTAGTGAAGCTGTGGCCCTCCTTTGGGTTGGCTGCGAGCTGGCAAAGACAGAATCCTTACTGCTACCTGTATGCAACATGCTCAGTTTGGACTTCATGGTTTGTGAGTCTTCCTGCAGCCCTCTGCATGGCAGCCTGACATTTGGTCTCCTTTTTTCTCCCATCTTTAAGAGAGGCCAAAAGCAAGTTAGCTTTCTGCCTTCTTTCCCATCTGCCCTGGTCTTTGTACCATGATCTCTGCTTTTGTCACCTGTGTGGACAGCTTGTATTAATACTCTGATTTTATTTTTCTGCCTTTGATCTGCTCTCCTTTAGCTATTAATCGTCTTATCTCATTTATCAGTGAGACTGCTTTTCCCCTGAGAGGAGATGCTCTCTTCCTCTGCCCTGTTTTCCTTCATATTACTGCTAAAGCATGTTCACAGTGCCTGAACTTAGCTCTGCGAAGTATTTTTCTCTACCTCCCTGTTTACAGCACAGTGCAGCTTCTCAAATGCCATCCCATCTGCAAATGGACTCTCTTTTAAATTAAGTCTCACAGTATCTGAATATCACCATGCTGCAGTTGTGTCAGAACTGAAGGGAGGAACATATTTTGCAGAATGGCAGCATTGTATTTCAGATTGGAGTCGGACCCTTGTGAAGCAGACAATGCTTCTGCTCCAACTAGAAAATGCTGATGCCTCTTCTCTGTGACTCACTTGAGGCTACAAGTTTAGCTCAATAGCATCTGATTTCTGGTAAAAGTGATCTTCAGAAGCTCCCCAGTTTTGGAGGGCTCGGATCACATTTTTTTCCAAGGAAGCACCAGTGGATTGGGATTGAGCAATATGGTCAGGTTAACTACTTCTAGACTTCAGACCTCACTTCTGTTTTGATAAACCAAAAGGCTTAATCTTTTTCCTAGGCATCTTCCTACAAATTGTGTTCTGTTACTTGAAAGCCCTTTCTAATTAACATCTTCAGTGTACTGTTCTTGAATGGCTGCTAACTCATGTTTGATTTATTTTGGCATAGTACCCACTATTAAATCTCTATCTATTTATTTATCTGTTTATTTTAACCATAGCAATGTTGAGAGTTCTAGACCCCCCAAATATATATATATTTTTTCACTGTTTAGGTAGCTTGTCAATATACATGTGTTAATGCTTTTGTTTTCTCCTTTTTCTGTTTCCCTGCAGTTCTGCTGCAGTCAGTCCTGGAAATATCCTGAACCATAGATTTCTCCTCTGTGCTAATTCTGTAAATGCCATAAAGTCTTCCTGCTTCCATATGGAGGATTTTTTAGCCTTCTCTTACCCAGAAAACAAACATTTTCTGGCTGCTGCACAGGAATTCAGCCTGCTCTGGCATTTCAATACAGACATCTCTTGGCTTGCTAGATATTCCACTTCTAGAGGAAAGGCACTTTTGAAAGTAGAATTTTATTAAATTGAGTATTTCCTCCCTTTCTTATAACAAAATAAGAAGCTTTTGGTCCCCAAACACATACAACTCATACCAGCCTCACTGCTGCTGAGTGTTAGCAGCAGGGTGCAATGAAACCTTGTTTTCCTGAGTTACAGAAGGTCTTCTCCACCTGCATGGAGGGTTTTCAGGAGATCTTTGAGGACAGCACTTGTGGTTCTTCTGCAGCCCCTTGGCTTTGCTTGTGGGTCCAGCTTTTAATTGGGACTGTGATTATGGTTTGCCTCCTGAGGTGACTTGGTGCTGTAAGCAAGCAAAGTACATTTCACTACAAAAAAAAAAAAAAAGCTGTTCTTGCAGATATTCACTGCAGATACAGCCCAGCCTGCCTGCACCAGTCCATCAAGACCCTCGGATAGGGTTGGCCATCAGACCCCACCGGGCAGGAGCCCATCACACCGCCAGGTTTCCACCTGCTCCCTCTTCATGCCCACCTACGCTGTGTAGTGCCATATGCAGGAAGCCCCAGCTCGCAGCTGAATTTGCTTTGGGGCTGGGGACAGCTTTTGAACTGGAAGAGGTGGGCACTGATACTACGATGCCCAAGCTGGTTCACCCCAGGGCTCGTACCACTGTGCTGATGTGACCCTCCAGCCTTTAAGCGAGCACCTCCTGCTGGTGCTGGGCGGCTGGAGTCAGGGCCCATTTGGGAGCAAGGACAGGTGACCTCTGGGTGCTCCCAATAGAGCAGTAACCCCAAATACAAAGCTTTTTGTACCTAACACTTTTCCTTTGCAGATCCTCATTTTTCATGCCCATCCTGTTGCACAGTGTAATGTGCCTTATTCTGTGTAAAGACGACTCAGGCTGCTCCTGGGAGGACAGGCTGTACTGCTTTCTACTCTTCTGACTTAGCATCATGCCCGACGAGTCCCTCTTCAATCTTGCAAGACCCTCAATTACTCTCAGATCTTCAGATAAGAATAGATGCCAGGGTGTTCTTTCATTTCTCGTTGTCAAAAAGGATAGCAAGACCATCTTTTTCTACAGATGGATGTGAACTTGCCTTAGTTATCCAAGCCTTTTCCATCTTCATATTAAATTACTTCAGCATATTTCTACATGGGGCTATGCTGAGTACAGCATACGGGAAAGTTAATAATTAAAAAGCAAAGAAGTTAAAAGTAAATCAGGAGTTTTAAAATTCATTCATGTTAATAATGCAAACTGCTACTTTTATTCTTTTGTGTGTTTTTACAGTGGTATTTCAGAAATGTCTCCATTAAGAGGGCTAAAAATCAAATGTGACTTTAATCAAGAAGTCACTGGTTCAATGGTTCACACACAGATCTTAGGAGCATAGGAAGAAATTGAGGAGAGGTTATGCATTTCTTTTTGTCTTTCTCTTGCCTGCAACACAGCTGTAACACACTGCAGCACTCAGTAAGGCTGCTCTGCTAAAGAGTGGTGAGCTTGCTGCTAACTCCAGAAGCTGTTGTAGCATGAGATTTGAAAAAGAAAGAAAAAAAAAACAAATTGCTTCTCCTCGCCCTCTCCTTGAGTTTTGAGGTATATATGGGAATATTTTCTAAGGCCTGGAGGGCTGGATGTTTGCATGCTGTTCTCTCCCTTTCTTTTTTAAAAGATAGCTAAATTTCCTGTGGGATTAGCTGACTTAAAAAGCCTTAAGAGAGGGAAGTCTCTGAGTAGCCAAGGCCCTGCGCAATGCTGGATGCGCAAACAGGTAGGTAGGATGGCTGTCAGTGCAGGAAGATTTGTCTTCATGAATTTTCATACTGCTAGTGCTGTTCAGAAGCTGTTCTTCATTTAGCAGTACTTATCAGACTCGTAAAGCCTTTGATTTGGGGGCAATTGCACAGATTAACATTCATGTAGAATGGTTTAACAGTTCTTAGGTGCCTTACATTCACTGAGCTGGAAATACTTGGCAGAGCATACATGAAAGAAAGGAAAACATTTCCAACATCACTAAGATATTTTTAATTTTAAAAATAAAAAGAGGTGGAAAAAGTTTCTCAAACAGGATTTGACCATTTTAAGTGTCAGAGCAGTTAGAAGTACCAAGACAGTTTGGGGGCTTGAATTTTAATTCCTGAGGAAAGCAGACTGCAGAGATCCAGCTTTCACTGAGGAAACAAAATGGTTCCCCACAGTGCTTGTGGCCAATATAGGCCCTGCTTCTCCTACTGCCTCCTTAGGGGCAGGCCAGCACCCAGCAGTTTGCATGGACACACCAAGGAGGTGGCAGTTTCTCTGATATCTAACTTTAAAAAGCGATAAGCTCCCCCTTAGTTTTGGGGCCCTGCTGGTTGAAGGCCACAGCCACCAAAGGAGAAGCACCAGGTGGAGATGAGGGCCCCTCTGGCCCTTGATGGCCCTGATGGGTCTCACCTGGGGCCTTTCCCCACCCCTCCCACGCCCCAGCAGCTCCATTTCAGCTCCTTCCAGAGCCTGTAGGTGTGGGTGGCTGGTTTTTGTTGCTACAAGTCATGCAGGTATGTGTATGTATGCTGTTTTGGTGGGTGCCTGGCCCTGTGCTAGCCTCAGTTTGGCTGGCAGAAGCTGACCAGGGGTCTCTAGTCAAGTCCCCTTTGTGTTATCTTTGCAAGTCAAGGGGATCTTCACCTGAGGCTTTCCTCTTCTCCTGCTGACTGAGTTGTCTGAGCCCTGGAGGTGGCTGTTCTCTGCCAGCTGAGGCATGGGTGGTGGTAGTGGTGCTGGAGCTTGCTGCTTGCTTTTTGTAATGTTAGCAGGGTGAGCTGAAGAATTTAAAAGGGGAGGGGATAACTTCCTGAGTTGGAAACTAGGGGTGCTGGTAACTCTGGGAGTCCTTTCTGGCCTTGTATTTGCCATCCACTTCCCCTGTGGGAAGCCTGAAGGAGCAAAAGTAATCTACTTCCTACTGCTTAGCTGTATTTATTTTCCGCTGCCTGCAGTACCACTAATGTTCCCAAAGCACCTGAAGTCATTTATTTTCTACCTCTGCCTGTGGCAGTGGTATTGCACCCTAGAAGGTTTTGCTTGAAGCCTTCTGGGTTTTGTTGGGAGTGCTCTAGGCATGTGAGAAAATAAATAGACTTGGGAACAGTGTGTGTTAAATCCACAGCGGGTGTCTCGACTGCCAAGGTTTGTGTATGTTTTCACTTTTAATAAGTGTACATAGATATATTACTAAGTATCTAGCAGACAAACATACTCTAGATGCCGAAAACTTGTTGCTTGTATGGTCCTCTCAGGAGCAGTTTGAACAGCATCATCTTCCCTTTATAAACACTGTAACATTTCTTTAAGAACTTAGCTTACTTTTGATGGTCTCCATTTAATTAGGAAAATCTCTGCTATGTTTGTCTTGTTTTATGAGCTTCCCTGGGTCATCCAAAGTCCTCTGTGATTAAGGAGGATGCTTGGGGTTGTTCAGGTCTTACTGCTCTGAACTGAGCTATGCATGCATAGACCAAGGTTCAGGGTTTGGGGAAAGATCAGCTGAGGAAAGGAGCAGATTTTTTTTTTTTCTTTCTTTTTTTTTTTTTTTTGGTAGAATAATGAGGTTTGAAGTGTTTAAATGGTTACAGGCTTCAAAAGTAACAAGACTTCCATTCTTCTTTGTGATTATAAATGGCTGAGAATCAAAGTAGGGCTATTTATTTCCATGCCCGACTGCTTAGGAAGTGCCTGCTTCATGCTTTGAATAACTAGTGTTTTTCCTTTGTTCCCTCAGCTTCTTGTGATTTCTTGCAGATGTACCTACGCACATTTTTATTAGCTGTGTTCCCTCACCCCAGCTGGTGTCACTAACATGACTTCTAGATCTACACCAGGAGCTTTTTTGACTGTTCCCTCTGTCATTAAAACCACAGAAATTAAAAAGTCATTGGTTTCAAGGTGGGGCTGGTGAGCTGGGCTGCTGTTCCCAGTTCATAGCCAGTCTGGTCTCTAATGGTGCAACCAGTAAAGACGTGAGGAACGCACATGGGATATAAAGCCTGTTTTCCTCTTACTACCCTTGAGTTATCTTTGGTGCCTTTTCCCTCTTTCCTCTCCCGCTGCATTTTGCTAGTGGAGGCACCTGCTTCTTGGCTGACAACTGGTTAAGACTCAAGCTGGAAAAAGCTCATGAGATATTTAAAACTTCTGTAATTTAAGCTCCCATGTAACTTCCCTGCTTACCACAGGGGAGAGAAATCCTCTTGCCTGTCAGGTAAGCCCAGCAGAGGAGCTGGAAATGAGAAAACAAGCTGTGTGTGACTGTCCGGTCCCTGCTAATCATTGCAGGTGTTACTGAGAGCTCACTTTGCTTTCTCCTGCATTGGAGATGTTGCCTGGAGCTTTACAGGGGCCTCTGGGGTCTTCCCAGGCACTCTGGTGCTGAGGAAGTCCACTCTGTTCAGCAAAGTCAGCTGAGGTGACAAAAGCAGTTTGAGCAGTTGATACAGCTTTAAAGTTACAGATGAAAAGGGAACTTCTCATCAAAGTCTTCAACTTTTTCTGTAATGTTGTTGCCCCCAGGCTTGCTCTGCTGATGACCCTTGGCTGGCCTGTGCTCACAGGGGTCACAGGAAAACCTCTCTGTCTATTGAGGAGGGGGTGGAGGAGGAGGAAAAACCGATAAGAAATTGGTCCTGTTTTTTCCTGAAATTGAAAGACATGAAGCTTTCTAGAACGTAATGTCAATCTGGTCTTGTTAAGGAGCGAGATCAGTGCTGTGGATAAATAGAGATATTAGGAGAAAAACTTAATTCAGAACAATGTCTTGTTCCCATACAAGCTGGGATGGCTGCGTAATAAATACAAGACATCCAGTCTATTTAACATGCTACAAGAAGCCATTTAAAAACAAACAAAAAACCCACAAACTTTTACCGAGCTTATTCAAAAAGCTATGAAATGAAAAATAACAGCTGATTCTTATGATTTTTTTCTTCCTGGGGGTTTATAAATATCTTGGGTATTTTTGTTTTGGACTGTTTGACACCCACACAGCCCTGTGCAGGGGGCATGTGTAAGATGAGCAGCTCTAAAATCCCTTTTTGGAACACTTGGGGAGGCTTTTGAGCACACAGGCTCTGCTGTAATTGACATCGCAGCATCTCCCTGTCTCTCTTAAAATTGAAACATCAAAAATGTTTTCTCCAGTGTGCTCCCCTGGGCCATAGTTTAAATGCCACTGCCTGGTAGCAACACAGGCGCCTTGCAGGAGGTGAGGGATGGCACTCCATGAGCTTCACAGCCTCTCTGTTGAGGATGTGCCCAAGCCAGCTGCTCCTCTCAGTCCTGCTGAGGACTCGTGCAGGTGTGGCTCGTAGCATTTGTCCCCAGGAAAAAGCAGACTTCTCACACAAGATGTGTAGGATTGAGGCCTTCTGGAGTTCTGGGTTGCTCACCTCAAGTGGGGTAACAAGCTGCAAAGCAATAAGGCATCCGGTAGGAAAACTTGCTCAGTAAGGCAGTATTTCAGAACTTGCCAAGACTGGGCATTTATCTGCTATTTAGTCAGCACCCATCAGGATAGCAACTAATTGAAGCCAAAGGGACCACTCACTGTGTAAGATACCAGGCAATGTGAGTAATGATAATACTATTTGGCCTTTAATTAGTCATTTACAGTTTACTTCAGAGCTAGAGAGCTCTGGTTGTATCCACTGCTCCTGCATGTGGGCTCCTTGTGGATTAATTTGTGGCTCCCACAAAAAGTATGAAGGGCTGTTGACTGCAGAGCTGCTCACGTCTGCAGGTGTTTGCCCCACTCTTACTCCTTCCATTCATCACCCGAGAAATCAGGATTTTTCTTTCTCCTTTGCCACAAAGTAGCTGGGGTCTCTCAGGTGTCTCAAATAAATCTTGCTGATTTCTCTCGGTGCCTGCTAAATTACGGCAGCTTTGCTGCATGATAACAAGCCTGGCTGCCTCCCTGCTGGTTTCTTTGCTGGTTGTCCAGCTGTTAGCCTGACCAGGAGAGTGCTGTGGATGTCTGTCACAATACAGGGTGTGTTTTTTTCCTTCTCATTCCTTACGTTGCTGTAAGTATATTTGATTAGGTTCAAACACGTGAAGTCTGTGGGAATTAAAATTCTTTGTTATTGCCTGTTAACATCTATGCAGGGAGACTGGTACTCAACAGGGCTGGATGGGGATTTTTTTTTTTCTTACTGCTGGGTTTGTTTCTTTTTTTGTAACATATCTTCCTGGAAATTAATTTTGGTTCTCCTGTTGCTGTCTGTGTACTTTAACAGGTAGATAGACTACTGTGGTGGTCAACACTGTTGAAAAACATTGGATAGGCAGACAGGGTTAGTGGTAAGCTTCAGAGCACACTTAGCCTGTGTCCCTTGAGGTCTGGGGTCTTTGCTGGGACCCATGGCTATTGTGATTTTATGTGGGTTGCTGCCATGGCATTGCGTCTGTCCATTAGATTTGACATTGCTGTAAGTATAGAGAGGTGGTTTACTGTTCGTCAGCTTCTCTGGTAATCTCAGACATGTCCCGATGCTGTGTAAAAGCTCTTCACAAATGTAGACTAGAGTCTCTTCTTGGCTCTGTCTCCTTGTTTCTGTTTGTGCTTAGCATGAGCAGTTATATGTATTGAAGTGAGTAACATTTGCTGAATCCTGCCAAGGAAAAGTCTGCTATTCTTCATAAGTTTTCTATAAGTTGGCCTCGGTTGTATCAGTCCTTGTTTGTTCTGGAAAATTCATCCTTTGCAGAAAACATTTTTCACCAATACATCTTGCTGCGCTGTTATTGAGAGCTAGTCTCATCTTCACACTTTAGCAGTGCTCCCTTTAGGAAAATGTGACTATGTCTAAGGACCTTCAGTCTTCTGCTTAGCTGCTAATGAATCATCAGTGGGAGATGCTCTCATCTGAGTTTTAAGTGGGCATAGCTTCAAAGGAAGGCGCTGTATTTGGGCACTTCAGGTCAATGTTGTGCTTGAGAACAACAGCAGTAATTAACCTGAGTGTGATTGCTGCAAGATCTGTTTGTTCCCACCAAAGATGTCCTCAAACAGAGCCTGCACTGTGAGCTACCAGACCTAAGGGTGGGAGGGAACTTGCTGAGGGGAGGTGGGCAAAGCAAAAGGATGTGCATTTTGGCCACTTCTGAAACAGATTTAGGTCCTGTCTAAAGGCCTGGCAAAAATAACAGCCATCATAGTACTGAATTAGATCTTCACCTAGCTCCAATTTGTTCATGAAACTGGAAGGCTTTGCTTCCCTCCCTCAGTCCCCTTCTCCTGTGGTCTAAAGCTGCTGAGGAGTTTTACAAGAATGAGTAGCTGTAATTCCTGTTAAATGGGTGAGAAAAATGAACCATGAACAGCCATATACTTTATCAATTAGCAGATTGGAGCTGGAAAAAGAATTATGTCTACCTGTCCTCAACAGTTTCCTGTTTACTGGATTTATTAAGCCCATTCCTCTTGACTGAAACATACATCTGGATATGCAAGACTTCATGCTGCTGCTTAATATGTGTGAAGCAGAAGATTTAAAAATCAATCCTTTTGAGGAGCAAATATTTTCAGCCCTTCACTCTTTCACGTTTCTGCCTTTTCACTCTGTTCTCCAAGCTGTGAAAGATTTTAATTTCTCTGTGTTTGACTGTCACCCCAGAGAATTTGACTCATCAGTCAAGGGATGGACAGGAAGTTTATGTTCTGTGGTTTCTCTGTAGGGACACATCTGTCCTGAGGCAGTTCTGCTTTTTAAGTAGCAGGGGGCTTTAGTGGGAAGAAAGGTGTTTTTGACTAGGAATGGTAAAAGGGTATCTAGTAAAGGCTTCTAAGAAAAATGCTCCCCTAAATTCTTTCAATTGTGCATTAATAGGGCTTTGTGTCAGCAAGCATCCAAAGGTAGAGTCTGGTCGGTGGAGACAGCACAAAAGGATGTGGGCAACCTAGAGGGCCTTCTTTCCATATATTGCTCTGGTTGGAAGGGCCACAATCATTTTGACCAGAGGCCCAGAAAGAAGGAGGTAGACTTTATCTACACTACAAACAAAACTGTGGTGTGTACCTGGGCTCTGACTCAGAGCTCCATGGAGAGCTCCCAGCAGCAGTTTTCTCTGTGCAATCACTTATTCTTTCCTTGGTCCCTTAGGCTGTTCCCGTCATCGTGGTGTCAGGATGTCCTGGGGGTTTTGCAACTTGAATCAGCTCATGCTGACTAATTTACCTGAGTATGATAACTAGCTGGCTTGCTCTGCGGCACAGGCATTTGTGATTTACCCCAGGCATTCAACAGCACTTGGAACCGAGTCACGTTTGCTTCTGGACAGAGATGCAAATACCTGTGGGGTGCTTGGCCTTGCCAAAGAGAAGGTGACAGCTATGTGGAGCTAACTGGCAATCCGTGGTCATCCCTGGCTTCATAGCCTTGGTTCAAACCCCAGGGAAAGCACAAAGGCTTCCTGCAAGCAGAGATCAGTTCAACTGACTGACAAGGAGTGATGTGTCATGGGAGGAGTCCTGTAGGTACTCTGATCCTAGACAACTTAGAGTTGACATGACAGGTACTGTTTGAAGACTGTTAATGAAGTGAATGGAGAACAGGAATATGGAGAACAGGCTGGGGAGCAAACATGAGATGGCTGCATAATACAGTGATATGTCCTGGTTTTCAGATCTGGGGGAGAAGCATACCAGTAATGAATCTAGAGGCATCTTGTACCTATACTATTGAGATCAGTGTGACTGGTCGTGCATAACTGATATAGCAAAGCTGTAGTACTGCCCGCTAGTGACAGGTTGGATAAGAGTCCTGTGGAAAGGAAAGTGGCTCAAAGCCTTTCCCGTGATCTTGCTAAGTGGGATAAGAGGTTTCCCTCTTTAAACAGATCAGCCCCATGTTTCTGAGAGATTTTGCTTTCTTTTCTGATTGGCTTCTGTTTTAGGGCATTCTGGGAAGATATCTTGTGATGTCCTGAAAAAGTTCAGCAAAGGTATATAATGTTTCTCATTCTTAAACTCTTTCACTACCATTGAGGGAACTTCAGGGATTTTGCTTTTTTATTAACGAAGACTACAGGTGTGTAGGAATCTAACTTCATAAGCTCATGAACTTGAGGCAAATGAATGCGTTTCCTATGGCTCTAATCTCAATAGGCTTTGATAATATAAGAACAGGGAAAGGACAGCTTGTTGTGATGGACAGTTTAATCTTACCTGCCTGCTGTGAAATACACTGGCCAATCTACAGAACTGCAAAGTATAAATTGCCTTTTTAATACTGATAAACAGTAAGGGGGGAAACAGAAATTTAAGGAAATATTACATCTTAATTGTAGTTCTCTGCTGGGATCAACAAATGTGGTTCATCCTTGAACTTCCACTGTTTACTAAGTCTCTCAGCCCCACAATAATTATTTCCTTAACCCTTAGTAGGTTGGTGCTGTAATCTGGGGCACAACAGTAATTGTATAACAGCTTGATGATGAGACTGTTTTGTCCCTGTTTATTATGTGACCAAAGCAACTGGCCAGATAAGCATCCATCTCATTTTTTTAAGGAACTTGTAAACAGACTCAATCTACATGATGTCTTAATACAAAGAGGGGGAGGTTGTAGATAATTCCCACCACCACCCCGTTCCTTATGAGAGCGTAAGCTGAATTCCCTGCTACTTCAGCATCCTTGCATGGAAAAGGGAAAACAGGGGAATAGGTTGTGATTAAACCAAATTATGTATTTTCAGAATTGTAGGGATGGCAGTGACACTCCAAGACTCCATCACACCCAGCGCTTTGTTGTATTCCGGGAAGAGGCAGGACCCTTTCAAGAACTCTTTACCGTGTCTTGCCTCTCTATCATAGGACATAGATGGGTCTTAGATTTTCAAGCCGATCTGACTTGAGAGATGAAAGTTCTACAAACTGTCAGCTTAAGACCAAGCAGCCTACAGGTGCCATGGTTGGGGAATATAAACACCGTGGAGAGTGGAGATTTGTTTGAGAAGGTCCAACACAAGCAAAGAGAATGAAATTGAGAGTAGGCAGAATATCAGAGCAATGTTTCTCAGCAGTGAGGTCCCAGCAGTGTTTTTATTTTATTTTATGTTTTAAAACAAAACCAACAAAAAACCACAAACATGCATACTGCCATTTAAAGGAGGAGCAGCTTGCTAACCTGAGTGGCAAATTATACATTAGTTAGTTGATTGCAGTCTAAGGAAGGGCCCAAGTGCATTTCACAAGGATGAATATCGTCACCAATTCATCCAAGAGGAGGCAACTCTGTTGAGCCTGGTTTCAGTGTGTTGCACTGATGTCCTCTTCTAGTGAATCAGACCCACTGTGTCCAGAGTGGTGGCCTGTACTGACAAAGGGCAATCTGTTGCATTTGCCTACCAGGCTTTGTTTTTGATGGCTTCTTTTCCTTCTACCTTCCGCAATTGTTTTATGTGAGTCTGGGAGGGCAAGCAGGCATGGAGGCATCCCTTTCAAAGGGCAGGAGGGGGCTTGTTTGTCTTTGCTCATATGCTTAAGATGTGGAATAAACTTAAATATCCCCTTCAACTTTCTTAGAAGAAATCCCATTTGCATGTTACACCATTATTAACAGAGACAATGGGACAAACATTGGTATCCTGTTAATTATGGGCATGCTAATGATATATATTTCTGCAGTCAAATAGCACTATAATTCTATTTCCTGTCTTAATTTTGTGCTTTGCTGTTTGAAATGTTAATGAAGCCAGAATTCTCAAAGGTCATCCTCTGAATATATCAGCTTTTTTTTTTTTATTTTGTTTCAGAACAATTTAAATGAGGTTTTGTTCCTAATGTTGCTAACAATGTTAACTTTTCTGTTTAATTAATGAAGGTGTAGGAACAAGTCTTTGCCCTGGTCAGTGAGCTAAATAAGAAAAGCTCTGTGGTCTCCTCAAACTATTCCTTGGCATTTTCTTCCGTGATGTATGTCCCATTGCTCCTGTTTCCCCCAGCAACCCCTACATCTTTCTCTTCATAGATTGTGTGAAAGAATGGTTTAAAAAAAGAAAGACAGAAAAGTGCAAATTTAGCAGAACTGAGCATCGCATTTTCCAAGGAGCCATTTATCATCCTCAGAAAGTTTTGGTTCTTCGCAAATAATAAAGGAAAGAACTGGTAATTGCTGTTTTCAGCTAATTGACAGAATTGTGTCGTGAAAGAGGGAGAATTTCTGCACTGCTTTTACTGATGACACTTGAAGGTTGTTTTAAACTTTCTATTTCTCCTAAATTAAGAGATTGTCCCTTGTCCGTGTTCATCATGAATCTAGTAGGTGGGTTTTTCATTTGTTTTTAATACTGTTAGATGACAGGGAAGTGTAAAGAATGTTTCCATCAACTCAATTTGTGTGATAAAGCTCTACAGGTTTGTAATATACACTGTAATATTGTAAGGTACTGCCCGATTCGGCTCACATTTTGCAGTCTCTTCACTGGAAAATAGATGGAGGCTCTTGACTATTTGGTGCTTTAATGCATAAGCCTCCATACAGCTTTCTGGGTATCTTTAATACCCCTCCTGGAGCTGAAGGTGTTCAGTGGGGTGAATAAATGCACAAATGCTTTGTCTGTCATGTTCAGTTTCAGAGTTGATGGTAGAGTTTTTCAGCTCTGAGGAGCTCTAAACTGGCTCCCAATTTTTAAGCCTCTGATATGATGGAGCTACAAAGGAACTGGCCAGAGGGGAATATGCAGATTTTTGTTTCTAGTGGTTAATCAAAATGGGAATGAAGGGGAATAGCAGAGGGTTTTAGCTAGCTAGTCTACCACTTGTACTTATGTGTACCTAAGAATCTGTGCATAAGAGGCAAGCTGAGACCTTCTGAAGTAAGCTTGTTATTTTTCACATATTTAGATTGCATGATCATCCTGTATGTAGAGGGCAAATATGCGAGTGGAATTTTACCTGCTAATATAATCAACAGAGTTTGCTTACTTCTCTTGTACACCGTGAAGGTGACTTTAGTCCACTTCCTACATTTCTCACTTTACCACTGAGTTCGGCAGTGTTTTTCAGCTTCACTGCCTAGGGCTGGAGAGTTCCTCAAATGTTATTTTACAGCACGTTTCCACCTACATCTCTACGTTTGCATGTTAGAGCACTTCAAGGGCAGCTACCCAGCCTACAGATCCAACTGTTGTTCAGGCAGAGGACAGTTAAGACATTAAGACATCTGAATGGAGTTCAGCAAGCACGCACAGGCATTGCTGTTTTGTCTCTTTGTCTCTTTGTAGAAGTTGGGGCAATGTTTACCCTGTGGTGAGCAGCCCTGGATACGGGTATGAGAGCTGTATGGGAAGCAGTCTGTGGCATTCATAGCTGGAGAACGCCCACTAGCTTAAAACCAGGGTTGTGGCCACGTAAACCTCTAATTTAACACAACTGCAGAGACTGGAAACCTCTTAAAATATAAGTACAAAGGAAAACTTTTTTCTTATGCCGGTTACTGGTAAACTCATTCTTGGAGGATGGCATTACTTGAAAAAATAACTGAAAACACTTCTGAACTCAGCAAAGCTCTAGGGACAGGTTTGTGGATATGAAGTGCACATGAAATGCAGCAATAGAGCTGCCCCAGACCCTTTTCCAGGTGCAACAGGGGAGAAAGGCTCTTTCTTTCCTTACTTCTTACTGAGGCTTTCAAGCTGTAGTTGACACAGACTGGTCTCAGCTTACTTTGCTTCTGAAAACAGACCAAGAAACCTACAGGCGTGGATTCCCCTCTAGTGAATGTTGATGACAACAGAAGAATGTGTACTGGTGCACATCTTCGACTGAGGTTTCTTATGCCTCTACTTGCAAAGTTTAGAGTGGTGTCTTCCCCTTCCCAAGAAAAAACAGAAATTTAAAAACAGGCAAACAAAAAAACCCAATGTTCTCTGCAACACTCCTGTTCTGGGAGGAAAAACAACTGAGCTTTGCCACATTGATATTGGCCAGTTGGAACATTTTTTCCTACTATTATAGATTTAGTCACAAAGTCCAGCTTGTATCCAAAGCACTAGTACATCCATCAAGATGCATTATGCTCTCTAGGGCTTTTTATTTTTTATTTATTTATTTTAAATAAAGTTTGTATATTTGGTTTTATATAAGTAATCGGCTTTGAGAAGATTGATGTTTTCAGCAGGTTTTGGTATTTTATGATATTTACAAGGCACAGAAAAGTGCAGAGGGGAAAAAATGTGATGATAACTCTTCTTGAGTACTCCAAATAGTTAAATTGAAGTTCTTTGTAGTTCCCTAGAAAAAAATGTCTTGTTTGTTTGTTTGTTTTGTGAGGTAATTATGGATTTTCATGAGCACTCCTTGCTAATCAGGTTTAATGACACTAAACCCAAATCACATTATAGTTATTTTCCAAGGCTATGTTGGAGACATGCCACATTAACCCAAAAGAACAAAGCTCTCAAAAGACAACAAGAAGAGTAAAAAGAAAAAGGGAAGCAGTAGAGAAGCAGGATTCTTATTACCTGCTATGGCTCTACCCCTTGTGCAATGTGAGTGATACAGCACTAGAGGAATAGGCACTGGTAAGAATGATTGAGAAATAGCATTGTCCTTGAACACTCTGGGAATCTAAGGGATAAATTTGTCAAAGAATCAACTAGAGATTGTAATAAGGAAGAAAAAAATAAGTTTTTAAAAAAAAATGTGGTAGTGTGTGGTGTGTGTGTAGGTTGCGTTATTTTAATGTNTAGAGATTGTAATAAAGAAGAAAAAAATAAGTTTTTTAAAAAAATGTGGTGTAGGTTGCGTTATTTTAATGTGGTATCTCTTCTTGCTTGGCAAGTCTAACCTTACTCTGTTGTCTAGTACCAAGGGTTATGAGTAAGCCTGGGTTGTGAGCTCACAAGCTGAAGAAAAATGTTAGGGATTTCAGGGATGGAGGAACTCTCCATAGGAAACTGATGGTGGAATCTCATGCCTATGGTTGTGTGTAAGGCTTTAGTGGATGTGAATGAAAAATAAAAATAGATCATTTCTACAACTATGTGGAAGGCTGAAATGTGCAACCCTGACCTGCTACTTCATCAGCAAGTCCCGTCCAGCCATGAGGTTGTTTGCTTCTGGTCTTCGCAGATCTGTGGTGTCTTCTGAGGATGGCATGTGTCAATGTAACAGTAAACGCCAGTGTGGATTGCCTGCTCTTTCTTCATCACTTTCTTGCATTTACACCTCCTATGTATACATAAAAGCACATACATCTATTCCATACTTTTGAGGCTGAATAAATATTATCTGTGGTTTAACGTATTGGTTATTAGTTCTCTAGGAAAGTATTGCTTTGAAAAATCAATAATAATAGAGCCAGTTTAAAAAGGAGGGTGTCTTTTTAAATCTTCATGCCAGCCCAGTAAGGTAATGAAATTTGCAAAGCCTCCAGGCTGTGTTCCAAATAAGCAGTTGATAAGAATTTCATCACTGAAGAAGGGATATGATCAAGCTGTAAGTATCTTAAAATTGATACACGGAGCACGCTTTAACATATATGCACATTCTTAGTTTGGGTGAGAAAATAAAACAGTGCACTAGCTCATTTGTATCCATTCTGCTATTTTGTCACATGCACTTATTACTTAAACCCCCCTTGTCATCCTTAATATGTACTGAGGGGATAAGATAACTCATGACATGAATTTCCCTGTACTATAATTTTTTTCCTTCTTGCTTCTGTGAAATATCACGAGAACTTCATCTGTAACTAGTGAGTTGTGTGCAGCGTTGTGAAGTACTAACCTGCTGTAACTGTTGTCTTTTTGGCTCTAAACAACTCTCAAAAGTGGAGATATGGTCTAGGATATCATTAATCTTTTCTTTGTGTTTCAGGAAAGGAAACTATTTTCTTTGATAAAAGACCCATTGGTCTTTGTGATCTATAAATCATTCTTTCAAAAGAAGCCCTTTGAAATATCATTTCAAGGTATTCTCACAGAATATCACTTTATAGCTTTTTCTAGTGAAGGAAGATAATCCTTGTGCCTATCAAAAAGGAAAATCCATGCTATTTTTCATTGAATTTTGTGACTTTAGCAGAAGCTCTCTAAAGGCCCAACATTACCATCTCTAGTCTTGTGTACAAAGTCAGAGCTTTTGTGTCAATGCAGCATTTCTCTAACAACCAGCAGGGTCTGAGATGACAATTTAAAATGGAACCCTATAAAACAGCATTCCCTGCAGTGCTGAAAAGCTTTAGCACCTTTCATGAGGAGCATTTGTGTTGTGGTTTTTTTTTTTTTAAAAGAACTGGTTTTCTGTCACTGGAAAACTTTTAGGGACCCTGATGAAGTATTCCATCCATCAGAAGCATTTCTTACAAGCCAGTTGGAAGGTGTCTTTATGTCCCGTGGAAATACGTGATCTTGCATAAACCTATTCACGATATACCTGCCTGTACCAAGGCTACAGGCCAGTACTTGGTAACAGTGTGGTCTTTGGTGAAACAGTTGAAGAGAAGGTGGTGACCTATTGCTGTCCCCATGCTGTCACAGCAGCTGTCAGTCCTGCAGCTGTGAAGTTTTCTGGAATAAGTGCATGCTGGTGTGGGTCTCAACCATTCGTGTTTCTCCTTATGCTATAAAGAATAGAAACTTCATGTAATCTGAAAGCTATGGCCACAACATTAAGGAAAGCAGCAGATACTGTAAAAATGTCTGATGCAATTGCCAGAGGAAGCAAGAGAGCAGTCCTGGGGTTGCTGTCTTTCGGTGGTATAAGCAACGAGCAGTCCTTAAATGTACGGAGGACTTCAGGAACCTGCTGCACAAACCAAATAATAAACAACAATGCAGCTCTTTTACATATATAATCCTTTCTGTTTCTAATCTCCTGGTTTATTCCCACAGTGGTATATTATTTGTGGTATTTATCTCAAGGGATTGTTATTGATCTCTATTGTAGTGCTGAGGAAATGCATTTATCTGCACGAACCTTCATTGTTGCAGAGGTGCTCTATGGCTGTGTTTACAGTTTGCCTCTGTCTTGTAATTGCACCTCATATATATTTTTTTTCTTTTTTTTTTTTCTTTCCTCCTCAATTTATCTTTTGAGTGGTTGGCTCAGAGCAGCAGGATGCTTGGTGTGTGTTGTGAAGCTGACTTAGGAAGTCAGAAGTACTTCTAATCCAGCCCTAACTTCTTCAGGCTCTAACCTGCCTGTGGAAATAATGATTTGTTTTGCTTTTTATAGTTTTCTCACAGGGACATCTGTATTTCAAGCATTTCCAAAGAAGTGAGGACACTCAATAGAAGAGGAGAGAAGATGGCGTTGGGGAAAGACTACTGACGTTGCATCCTTAGTAAAGATAAATATGGTACTCCCAAAGGGTGAGAAAAGGACCAAGATCTGAATCTAGCTGGAGGTCACCCAGGAGGGATGCGATTTTTATGGCAGGCATGTCCCTTAGCCTGTATTCTCTGTGAGGAAAATGTGAGGTTTGAAGGCTTGCTAAGAGTGGAGCCTTCATCTTACAGTTCTCATCTAAAGCTGTATAACAAAGAGTGAGAAGCCCCTAGGATGAGCAGATAGAAGATAAAATCACACTTCTATTTCTGTTCACTCATCCTTTGCAACATTAGAAACAGGGTGGTTGTTTAGGTTTTTTTAAGTCAATTCTTTCTTTGGTTTTTGCTTGGCTTGTATTATGGATAGTGTCAAGGTAACTGACAACTACCAGAGCTCTGGTACTATTCCCATGGGTCTTCTCATCCTTAAAAAAGGAATCTGAGCAGCTTTTGTGAGACCCAGCATCCTGAGCCGATATTCTAGAAGATCCAGAGTAACCAGGCGCATCTCAGCCCATCTGCACGGCTTGTCTCAGCAGCTGTTTCCTGGGGTCAGAGGGGAAGAGGAGCCTCCTGGTGATCAGCCTTAGGCCAAAAAAAAAAAAAAAGTCTCCTTGACCTGTGGCAGGATGCTGTATAAAGAGTTTGAATTCAGGGGAATTCTTTAAAATCATCCTTACAGTACCCCTTCACTTTTCCTTACGGAGTTCAGATGCCAGTTTGCTGCTTTCCTTGGGATAAGTCAGCCTCGCAGAATTTCTGTGGAAATCTACTGGCTTCAGCTTCTTGTTTGAATGCCATAAACAAGGAAATCCATATCCTCCTAGCTAGTTGTTCAGCAGAACCAACCTACTTGTTCTTGGGCGGCTGGGTGAATGGGATTTTGGAAGGATGCTTTGTGTCTTTGAAGTCTTTGCTGGCTAAGTATCGTTAATCGCCAGAGTGATTCAGTTCTTAAGGTAATTTGTGGCTTTCTTTTTTTTTCTTTTCTTTAAATCCATTAAGGGTGTGATATGGAAAAAACTTCTTTGCTTTAAGATTATCCAATGTAATTAGAACAGTGTCACTCAACTTTGCAAAATCCTCTATAGATGTGTTTTTCTCTCTTGTTAAAACTTAAATCCATGATAAATGGGAAAAGATGCAAGTTATTGTTCATTTATTCTTTATCTCCCCATACAGTGTATTCCTAAAACTAAGAGGCACTTGTTTTTAGTTTTGTGGCTTTTTGGGAGCTGAGCACAACTAGCTCTGTGATAGGCTGCTATGTCTGTGGGACGCTTGGAGGTGCTTTCTGCTGGTATCAGATTGACTAATTGCCTCTGTAATGTATGAAATCCTCATGTAAAGGAAGACCGTGTAAGAAGTGTGACTGGGATGTCAAATATGGGTTTGCTAGACACCACTGGGTGAGCCACTTCCCTCACCTATGTGTCCCTATTAATGAGAGAGGGAAAGCACTGCTAACCCACATCCATGAAAGACTTGCTCCCCAGAGGGGAATACTGTTAGGTTCTTATTGGAGGACTGTGCCTAGTTTTGGGGTTTCCCTGTTCCCTCCGGTCTAAGAGGCAGACTGTAGTGAGACCACTGGAGGACTGCTAAGATGGCTAGGGGGTAGAGCAGGAGGTGTACTGGAGAGGCTGAAGGAGCTGGGTTTGTTTAGCCTTGAGATGGAAAGAGAGGGATCTGCTTTGTAGGCTTTCCATTCCCTGTAGGGTGGCTGTAGAGCAGATGGACCTAAACTTCCCTCAGATTTGTACAGTGAAAGGAGAAGAGGCAATGGGCAGAAGTAGCTGCAATGGCAATCCCTATGGGATTAAGGGCGATCAGCCCTGGGGCAGGTGTGTCCAGCAGCGGAGTGAGGCATCGTGGCCTGCAGGGGGGCTCCGCCATCGAGGAAACTCAGAGCTTGGTACCCACCACAACTGATGCAGCTTCCCAGACCGAGCTCTGGGGGGAATGTGCTGCCACCCAGGAGTCGGGCAGGATGGCAGCAGTGGGCGCACCTGTGGGAGGTGTGCCCAGGTGGAGGCACTCCTCTGCTCAGTGACAGAGCTCTGGGAGGAGGTGAGCAGGTTGAGGAGTAGTGGGCAGCCAGACTGCTGGAGTCACTCCCTGCCTTCCCTGAGACAGGCAGAAGGACACAATATGGAGGATTCTCTGTCCTCTCTCCACCTGACTGAACACAGTGGCCTAATGGATAAGGGGTGATGGTGACGAGTTCCTGCACAGCGTGCCAGGTGCATCTCTCCTCAGTGGCTGCCCCAGGTGCCCTTGTGCAATAGGTATGAGGCTCAGCAAGTGGAACCGAACAATACTGAGGAATAAAGTTCATCTGCTTGGAGGTGTCACCAAGGTCAAGTCGTCCTACGCCCTGCATCAAAACAAGCTCCCACCAAGAAAAAAAGATGGGTTGTTGTCATAGGAGACGCCCTTCTGAAGGGAACAGAAGGCCCGGTATGCAGACCAGACCCACTTCATAGGGAAGTCTGCTGCCTCCCTGGCACCTGGGTTAGAGACGTGAAGAGAAAGCTTCCTATCCTAGTGTGGTCCTCAGATTATTGTTCATTATTGATTTTTCAGGTAGGCAGTGATGAAGATTCAACAAGAAGCCTGAGGGCAATCAAGAAAGGCTTCAGGGCCTTGGGACAACTAGTTAAGGGATCAGGAGCACAAGTAGCGTTTTCCTCTATTCCTCCAGTTGCAGGGAATGATGAGGGGAGAAATGGGAAGAGTCAGCAGATCAATACCTGGCTCCAAGCCTGGTGTCACTGACAGAACTTCGGGTTTTTTGATCATGGGTCATTTTATACAACACTAGGCCTGCTGGCAATGTATGGGGTTCACCTGTCTCAAAGTGGGAAAAAGGATCTTTGCTCAGGAGTTAGCAGGGCTCATTGAAAGGGCTTTAAACTAGATTGAAAGGGGGAAAGGGATAAAACCAGGCTTGCTAGAGAAAAGTTTGGGGGCAGTATGCTAGTGGTTGTGGGACAGTGTGCTAGCAAGGCCTCTCAGTCTGCCATCCCAGTAGAGGTAGGGGATGGAGAGCCATGCAACAGCAAAGGCACAAGGAATATTGATGGGTTGGAAATCATGGAAGTGCGTGAGAATGGTCACATAGGAATTGGGGCTTCTCCCACCAAAAAGGTGATGGGATCGCTAGCCCAACTGAAGTGCATCTACACCAATGCACACAGCATGGGCAACAAACAGGAGGAGCTGGAAGCCACTGTGCAGCAGGAAAACAATGACATAGTTGCCATCACAGAAACATGGTGGGATGACTCGTGACTGGAGTGTTGCAGTGGCTGGCTATAAACTCTTCAGAAGGGATAGGCTAGGAAGGAGAGGCAGTGGGGTAGCCCTGTAGTCAGGGAGTGTTTTGCCACTCTCTACAACTACCTCAGAGGAGGTTGTAGTAAGATGGGTGTCGGTCTCTTCTCCCAAGCAACAAGTGACAGGACAAGAGGAAATGGTGTCAAGTTGCACCAGGGAAGGTTTAGGTTAGATATTGGGAAAAATTTCTTCACCGAAAGGGTTGTGAGGCATTGGAACAGGAAAGTGGTGGAGTCCCCATCCCTGGAGGTATTCAAAAGATGTGTAGATGCTTAGGGACATGGTTTAGTGGTAGACTTGGCAGTGCTAGGTTAATGGTTGGACTTGGTGATCTTAGAGGTCTTTCCCAACCTAAATGATTCCATGAAGGGAAAACCCTTCACAACAAGGGGTGCTCAAGCACTTGCGACAGGGCCCAAGGAGACTGAACTCTCCAGCCTTTGAGACTTTCGGATCTGGATGGGTGAGGTTCCAAGCAATCCAAACTAACTTTGAAGGTGGCCTTGCTCTGAGCAGGGGGTGGGCCTAGATGACCTATGGATGTCCCTTCCAACCTGTATTTTTCTATGATTATTATGTGTTCTTTTTTTTTTTTTTCTTTTACAGGCTAACTGCAATGTTATTTTCTGCTAATAAATTGTCTTTAATGCTGGAATACTTGTTGTGAATCCTTCTGGCCATCAACCAGGAGCTGAATATGACTTGTTGATCTCTTGGCTCCAGCTTGAGCTATGACTTTCCAGGCTATGTGGAACAGATTGCTCTCACTTTCAGTGCATAGGATGATAAAGAAACTGGCTTTTCTCTGCTTGAGTGCTTAATTTGTTTGTGTAAAACCTTATTTCCCAGATATGACTTGTATCTTACTCCTGTAAATTTCTTGGTTTGGTGGAGAGCTGCTGAGAAGTCATAGGATGCTGTTTCTTTTTGCTTGCTCATCACTTTAACTCAAATGAATAAACTTTATTTTGAACACTACTCATTAATTAGGGTTTGGATTGCTAAATATGACATCATCTTTTGCTTTCTGTAACCGTTTATCATCATATAAAGGAATGACCATGCTGTTCAGTAGACTTTAATAGAAATTAAGAGAAGGCTTAAGCCAGCCCTGTGCTAACTGTATATCTGTAATAAGTTTTTCAAGTATTTTATCTGTTTTGGCTTTGTTATTCTTTGGACTCGTGTTATTGTTGAAAGTTTTTTTTTTTTTTTTTTTTTCTTTGTGCATGGGTTTTCTATGCTTCTCATGGCTTTTGGCTTTTAAGTATCACAATTTATTCCTTTCTCTGTGCAATGGTGAGACCTAGTTTTCCTCTCAAAGGTTTGACTTGTTCTCCACTTGAATCTTGGAAATGAATTTGATTTGCAGCCTGGGAGATCCGTAATTATTCTTTGTCCACATAGCTCACGTTCTCTCAGAAGTTGCAGTTTCTTACAAATTGTTGAATACCTGCAGAGTGTTTTGCCTTATTTCTGTTTGTGCTGATTTTGTAGCAGATTCCACCATTCCCTATTTGTTATTCCTGTAGTCTGTTCTCTGTTCACTGAGGTTAATTTTCTCACTTCTACAAGCCTTTGATAGTCCAGTTGTCCCATCTGAAGTCTCCAACAGACCCGACCTTACCTACCGAATGTCCATTTCCATGGCTTCATGAGTTCTCTCTCATAAGACAGTCTCCTAGAAGGGACTGTTTTCCTGTACCTTGATGAGGTGTGTGTTCCCAACTAGGTTGCTCACTTGCCAAAAAACAAATAAGATGATGTTATTTGGAGGCATTTCTCCTGATGTGCCTTAAGAGTAGAGGCAGACAACTGGGCTTTCTCATGAGCCCCTGAAAGCAGCTTGTTAACAGCAGGTAGTCATGCAAAAGTGTTTTTGAGGACAGAAGCGAGTTCTATAAAAGATATAATGTGTCCTCATGGTCCAGTGTAATTACTATTATTGCTATTTTTGTGGAGCAGGAAAGTCAGATTTAACCTTCATGAATTGGAAGTTTTAATTTTGGTTTGACAAAATGTCTGGAAAATACTGGGAGAAGATGAATACTGGTGCTAAATGTTCTTCAGTGCTTCAAGTTCATATAACTTTTTGTCAGTTTGATCGTCACAACTCAAATCCATTTTATGTTCTTAGGGGTTCAGTAGTTGCCATAGACAGCAAGAAGCATGATCCACCTTGTTTGCTCTGTTTGCAGGAGAACATGCAAGAACACAGAGTTACCTGTAAGCTGTTTCCTGCAGTGTTGCTGGTTTGGTTCACGTCCTGAGACATGAAAAGGCCGCATCCCTGGGACTTTCAAATGGTGAGTGCATACATGCTTCCATCGTCCTTTTTGGTAATCTCAACCTGAAACACTATGGCAATGATATTCACAGATCAGTTGTGCACTGATTTAAGCTTCATTTGTAGATTATAATTGAAGGTTTGAAAAATGTGAAATCTATTGTAGCTGTGCAACTGAGGTAATGGGGATCTTTAAAGTGGGCATGATAGTGAAATGAAGGATTAAGGAGTAGGATGTCAGTAATCCATTGAATGACTATGTATGGGAGTGGAAGACCTGTGTGGTTCTGTACAAGGAGAGCGTACGGCTGGCAACATCTACAGGTAAAAGCTCCTAACACCAGCTGAGTCCATGGTGCTGCTAATGAATGGAGCTTGTAAGCGTTCTTTTCATTTGGGGGGGGGTTGGATGTGAAACTAACCAAACTGAAAATGAATTGTAATTGAGATGGTGTGCAATACAGTATACAGCACACTGATTACATGTGTATGATATAACCTGTAGCTTGGGCTCTCTGGATTCAAAGTGCTGGAACATTGGGCACCACCACAGGTTGTTTAGTCACCAAAGTGTAACGTGTGCTTGCTACTTAGCAGATACGGTAAATCCAGTGTTGAATTGAACGACGTGGTTTGTTAAGGTTGAGAAAATCAGGCTCATTGAAAGAGATGGGATAAGAAATGGCTTCCAGACCAGTGAAAGAGAATCAGTGGGTAATTAGTTGTACTCTGGAGCTCTGACAGTGGTTTTTGGGGTCCTAGCAGTGATAGTCTCTGAAGTGCACAGGCAGCAGGTTGGTTTTGCTTACTTCAAAACGTGTTGCCTTTTGATTATTTTCTTTTTTTTTTTCCAGTCACTTTCCTTGAGGAGAAATAATTTGAGTACCAGCTCTATTTACCTGTGTGCATAGCTTATTTGCCTTGTTCATGTTTTTGCTGGAAGGAAGCCTGGTTCTTGTCTCCTTTACAGGATAGAAAGTGCTGCCATTTAAGATGGTGGAACTGCTCTATTGCAAAACTGCTTTATACGCATTAGGATCGAGATAAAGGAGTTTCTTCAGCTGCTTGGACCAAACTGGTTCAGTAGTTTTGGGCTCAGTTGCAGCCTCATCTTTGTGTATCGTAATTCTGCAGTTAGGCTTTGGTACTAGAGAAATTTCTGGAGCTCTTGCAGATTTTGTTTCAAGGAACTCTTACCCAGTCTGAGTAGGTATTTCTTACACAGTTGAAATTATATTCACAAATAACTTGCCTCTATGTGTATACACCTGCTGGCTCTGTGCCTCAGCATGCACCATAGTTTTACAGATGAATTCATTAAAATGCTTAGGCATTCATTGCTGACATTTGTTCTGTTTAATTGAAATAATTTCATCACCTTCTAAACTTAGCTTTTATGACACATCAAAACTTTGGAACGTTCTCTTTTCAATTATTTATAAGCCTTACAAGATATTTCTTAATTTCCTGTTTAGTTGTCCCAAATAATGTTTTTATGTGACTATGTATGCATATAATAGCATGTCCTTCATCTTAAGAATGCTGCCTAACTTCTAGCTTTCTAGAAAATGTGTCTCCTGCAAGCTGCAGAATAGAAGTACAATACAAACTGCTCTATTAAAATGCGCAGACCATAACAATGTTATGCTTTTGAAGCAGGAGTGCTTTCACTTAATGCGTGTTTCTTTGCGTTATAGCCTGTCCATTGCTGCAAGCGACCTAATGTCTGGAGCAGCCTAAATGAAGATTGCATTGTACATTACAATGACAGAAAATGCAGGACACATTCTGTCTTCGCTTCTGTTTTTTTTCCAATTTACTGAAATCATGGAGGTTTTTATGGCTGAACCTGAGCCTGGCTACCTTAACTTACTGATATATAAGCCTGTTCTACCATGATACATCCATTTTCAGAGTTTGTAATTGAACTGGAACAAAGGAGGAAAAGAGGGTAAGGGTTTATTGACAGAACGGTGGTTCTGTGTTCACAGACTTCAGAGCTGTCTTGTAATTATCAACTGAGATGTTGCTTCCCCAGCATATAGCTGTTCTATGGCTGTCTTAATAATTTTGTGTTGTAACCTGTAACGGTGCCTTCAATGTGTTAGTAGCAGCAGGGTCACTCTGTAAATGAATCTGAAGAAACATTTATTTTTTTTTTTCCCCTTGTTTAAAAGGGTAGAAAAAAAAAACACAACACTTCTGCAGCGTAAATAGCATTTGCCTGAATGGAGAAAACCCCAAAATGTGTTGTTTTTTTTTTTTTAAATATGGGAGTCTCTTCCTAGATTCCTACATCTATAGTCAGGACGGTGAGGAAGAGCAGTGTGGGGAAGTTCCTCTGCCTATAAAAGTCCCCTGTCCCTGGGAGCTACAAGGGTTCAATTTTGTTTTTCAGGTTGGGAGGCTTTTTTTTCCCCCCTCTCCTTTTTAAATATAGTTCAGCCAGCCACTTGAAAGGTGGAGATAGCACTGAGATGATTTGCAAGCACAAGTCCTGAGGACTTGTAGACCTCCCTCTTCGCTCATGTTGAAACGTGCATATCTCAGGACCCATGGTTGAGGCATGTGTTTGATTTTAGTTTCAGTGTAGAAGTTCACTTGGTTTCTGGGACTAAGCAGGAAGATTTTTTTTATGTGGTGTTATAATTAGTGATCAGTGTTGGAACTAATACCTTTGCTGTGGGCTGGGCAAGAGAGCTTCAGAAATAGCACGTGGTTGGTGTTAAGTGCAGTGAAAAGCAGCAGTCTCTTCTAAAAAATAACTTCCAGGAGTTCCTGTGGAGTTGACTGTTTTCTTGATCTTCATTTAAGTGCTCAGTATTAGCGTTCATAAAAAGATCTTAGTGCTAATCCTCCTGTAGGTTCCTTTGAAATACAATGTTAAACTTTTTTCTTTACTCCCATAAAAGTTTTTAATGTGCCTCCTACGCTTCTTTCAATGAACACAGTCTCTGATTTATTAATGCATAACGTGTCCCAGAAATCAGTTTAACTGATTCCCATCCATCATTCAGCATCACTTCTATTATTTTGCAGAATGGATTTCTTTGAAGCCCTGTTTTGTATACTCTGGATGATAGTTCTGTCTAACTTTTTGGAAAACGGCTATAACTTACCAGTTTTATTATTTATGATTGAAGGGTGCATTAGTAATAGCCAGAGACCTAATTTCCATCTGGATGTTGAGTTCTGTTTTTCAGAATCTGCCTTTCATTTATACTTTTCAAGTCTTAGGAATAAATTTAACGATCAAGAAAGGACCAACAACACTAATTAAAACAATACTTAAGGCCAGGTCTGTGTAGAAATGCAAGGTCTGTAACCATTCTGCTTTCTGAATCAATCTAAACTGGAAATGTTATGCCTCAGAGGCCTAGAGCGCACAAGCCTGGTGCAAAGACTAGATTTCTCAGGCAAGTATCTTCCATCCTGCCATGTCAGGTCTGTCCATCCCCTAGCAGTACTCCTAGCTGCGTGTCCTGAAGCGCTAATCTCTGCTGAATACAAAATATGTTGATCTGCACTTCTGCTCTGTAACATTATTGAAGCCTACATAGAGGGATGTAAAGGTGGTATTTGTTATGCTACTTCAGTCACAAAATACTACCTGTACCAGAACAACCTAGTGGTCTCTGATGTTCAGAAAGCAGGCAACCACAGGGGCACAAAGACAAACCTGTTACTTGAGGACTTGTTGTTTTAGCTGGCACCTGGGAATGATTCAGAGCCTCCCCCAGCCTAATACATCCGAACCTACATCTGGAGCTGGAAGAGCTTGGCTGCAATTAGGAAAGACTTATGTTTGCTGTGTGGAGCAAACCAGGAGAAAAGCACTGAAAACAAGTCAGCAGTGGGTTATACCTAAGCTGGAAGTATTTAAAGCAGAATCCTGCAATGCACATTCAAGCAAAGAAAGTGAGAGACATGAGAAATTTCTGGTGCTTAATCCTACACCCTGGGCACGAAGATGACTAAAAATAGTTCCCTTAAAGTGACCCTGTTTGGGTTTACTGATGGAAAAGCTGTGTTACCAGACTTCCATGAGTAATCAGCACCAGTATGCACTGGGACAATTGAGATTGTCCATGCTTGACTCAAGCAGCTGCCTGCCATTTAGCAGGAGCTTGCAAAACCTAAGATTAGTTACAGCCTGGGTGTGCATGAACTCTGTTTTTCATGGGGTTGAAATCTCAGTGAGAGTCCACAAGCAGGGCTCCCTTTCGCTGTGTCACGGTGAAATGGTGCCTACAGCTCTGTCCCTTTTCCCAGAGCGTGTGGTGTAGATGTGGAATTCACAATGAACAGCAGCACTTAAGTTAGCTAAGAGGCAAGTAGTGTGTTGGCACCGCAGAGAACTCGAGCAAGCAGTTCATGGCCACCCCGCACGATTGATGCGTTGCTGTGTTAGAGCAGTAACTCCTGCACTCTGTACAAACTGTTAAACAGACAACTTAGGGTTGCCAATGAGCGTAGTCAATTTGGCAGTACAAAAACATGTGCATCAGCATCTCTAAAATAGGAAAAGAAGTAGAAGCCTCGAGTCTGGAAAAGTTTTACAGGTAGGCCGCACCTACTTGCTTTAATCAAGACTGCAGGAGAACAGCTGAGGGTGATCTGTAAAGGTATAAAAAGAGGCTGGCGTGTGCGTGTAATAGCAGAATAGTAACTTAAAGACCAGAAAGGAGAGAGTTCACTATTGATGCTTACTAGCAAGGAAGAGGAAGCTGCAGCTTTTGGATGAGTAGAGACCTCCTAACCTTTTGACAGGAAACCATACAAATTGAATGCAGGCTCCTTCTTCCTTCTAAGCAGAGGCTGACAGAACATTACAATCAATTTCAGGCCTTTCCTGCCTTTTTTTTTTTTTTTTTTTTTAAGATTGACTAAAGGGTCAGTCTTGTGACCATTTCCAGAGGAAATTGTTCAGAACGTCTCCTTTTTCATATGATGTATCGCTCCTGTTCAGAGACAGACTTTGGCCTTTGTGGAGCCCCACAGGACATCTGTTGTGAACTCTGGTACAACAGGTGGGTGGACAGTGGCTGAATTTAATATTTAACATAAGGAAGCCTTCATTAACTAATGAAACTAAAATTTTGGTACTGAAGAAGAACAAAGAGAAATGGAGATTTGAATAGCCCAGGCTCTCCTCTGAAAAAGAGCAATGACGTGGAAATCAGGTGACACTCTCCTTACGTGGAAAGAAATTTCTGGAGAATGAGCTCAACACAGATGTGAATACTTGATTTGTTTCCAGGCTGCACCTACGCTGGATAACTTTGTTTTGACAGTCTCCTAGTAGTTTGCTGGTACTAGGATTGCTGGGTCGTTTATGCCAGAGGGCTAGTCCTGATCTCGGTGTTTGGGCTCTGTGCTCTACATGCAATGTGGTTGTTGGCATTTGGGCCCATGACCTTATTCTGACTGACATATTCTATCCCATGCACTGGAAAACCCACACGTGCACACCCACTGCTGCACAGAGTTCATAGAGAGGACATATAAATCACATAAACTTTGTTTTGACATCTTTGGTCTTTGCCCTTTGCTTATTTGTTTGTAAATGTTTCTTCTCAAGACTGTGCTCTCTGCATGTTTGTGCCTAGTTGATAAGTGACAAAATCTGATCTCGTTTAATGCTCACGCTTGTTTACTTCCAGAAGATGGTGTGATATAGATGCTAAGAGAGGTGAATCTATTGTAAAACAAAATGAAAAGACCCTGATTTTTTCACTAAAAATTGAGCTTGGATACTTTCTTTTTGTGATTAAAGCTTTTCTACTGCATGGTCTTCAAATTTACAGTCAGGTAATAGGGCAGTCAATGTCTTAACCAAAGCACAGGGACACTTCCTAAATAATCTCTTCACAATTTAGTACCTAAGATGACACTAGTAGTAGGTGGCCAGTTAGTAGGGACAGCTGGTTGCTATAAATAAATAATAATAATAATAGTAGGGACAGCTGGTTGCTATAAATAAATAATAATAATAATAAAAAATCAAACCCAAAACAGCCTTTAAATCTCAAGTTGTCAGAAAGATGAGTCATGATCCACATAGTTCAGGATTAGCAGATTAGCACCAGGACAAAGTAGATGGAGTACACTGTGACTCTGATTAACTCTGCTGCTAGTCAGCACCAAGTGTAAATGATCACATAAGGGACAAGATAGGAGAATTGCATGCAGAGGTTTGCTTAGTACTTCAGGTTGCTGTGCAAACTTGAGTATAAGGGTGGCAGAGAGGAATTGAAACAGTTTTTACTCTTACGAATAGCAAGATGAGTCATGCTGAAAAAACCTTCACAGCACACCTTTGTTTTTCCTGGTAACCAGTTTCAAAGGCCAAATATGAAATTTAGGTATGATTGTTATTCATTTAAAAATAAAGATGTATTGCATCTAACTTCACTGTGTAACTAGACAATATCAACATTTTTCCAAATCAAAACTACAATAAACAAATTTGTATCAGAAACTTTCATTAATCAGGAAAATAAACATATTAGCCACTAAATGCCGACCTGAATGTGCACATGTTGCATTGCCAAGTGTGAAGTTTTCTTGTGTTTTATGGTTCAGCATGTTTTTTTCTATGTGGATGTGTTGCTCTTTGAAATACAATAAAAATGTATTTTCTTCTTTCTCAAAAGAAAATCAAGAAGTATATGGCACACTAAGATATCGGCATTTACACAGGACAGTTTTCCTCGGATAGGATGCTAATTAAACTTGAATCAAAAGGAACTTGAACTAGAACTCACCTTCTGGTGAGTGAAGTGTGTAATATAATGAAACTAATAGCCTGTGAAAAATGGAATGTGTAAAAAGGCTAGTCTTTTGTGGTGGGAAACACTCTGAAATTCCCCAAAATTAATTTGAAGAGTATTTTACAAAGCACAGTGGGTGATAAGTTGGTCTCTGTTTCAGTCCCAATGAATAGAGCATACCCTAAACTGTGCTCTCAGCCCATGGTAGCTCTACAGGCTCTTTCCAGATCTTATTTAAAAACAGTATGAAAAATGGGAGAAGTGGTTGTGAGCATCAGTAAGCTAAGGTCATTAAATCCAGATTTACTGCTTCCTGGGGAGGTGTGCAATACAAAGACACCGATTGTTTCATCACCTGCATGCTCTCCACCATCTCCAGGAAGGAGTGGGTTTGTTCGTACACCAACAGGTGATGGAAGGAAGAAATTTCAGGAGAGTTTTGGGGCTGTGGATTTCTTAGATCCTTATGACTTTAAGGAGGTACATATATTTAAGAAATTTCAGATATATCCACCTTCTAGGTGTTTGCTACTGACTGATGTAGATATTCTTTCCCTTCTTGGTGTGCCAGCCCCAGGGAACTCCCTTGTGTGGTTCCGGCCGTTGTGCTGCACCAGGAATTTCAGTGTTGAACTGTGCCTGTGAGTTCCAAATTCAGTGCCCAAATTCCTGAAACTTTCTTCCTGGTCAGGGTCATGTTCTGTGCGTGCATGTACGCAACTTCTTCAGCCCCGTTTCATTTTCAGTTGAGAATGACTGTTTATATATGAAGCCCTATTGCATGACAAAGGAAGTCACACATAGTAAAGTTATGTCAAAGCAAAAGAAAAGGTTTGTTGGACTCTACCGTGTCAAGAACAGGCATTGCCTGCTTTGGATTCATTGGCAGGTGAGAGAAGTACAGGATTTCCATGTTCTCTGGGCTATTTGTTGTGAGGCTATATTGCAGAAGGAGGATGGTGTTTTTTTCCTTTTCCCATTTCTTTTATGCCTGTACATTGAATTTCTTTGTGTAGACTGCAGTGTATTATCACTCAGACGTATCCAAAGAGATGCAGCCTTTACAGACAGGAAAAAAAAAAGATTCTTCAAGTGCAACTGGTGGGGGAGAATGTCATTTGTGCTTTACAACTTCTCATTGTGTTGGCTGCAGAGCAGCCTTTGATTAGTTTTAGTGTAATACAGACCGTTTCTTCAGGTAAGAGGAGATTCATGTGCAATCAGGATAAATGGTCTTAATAGGCTCTTTCATTTGACTAAGTAGTAATAATAAACTTGTAATTGTTGTATGTGTATTTCTAGAAAAGTCAATAATTTGCTTCCAAAACTACTCAGGATTTCATTTGGCCACTCCTAATGAAAAGCTTTATTCTGGTTAATCTTCAGTGCATATCTTTTAATCTCTCATTGAAGATCGAACTATGATGCCTAATGTGGTTTTTGAAAGTGACACACTTATGCTTTGCTAAAATAGTATTTGTAGCTTTGAAGTGGATTAAATTAAACTTGACAATGCTGCTGTGAAGAGAGGAAGTAGGGAGAGACCAGGATCACTGAAGTCATCACTGGAAAGCAGCATAGCTCTTCAACACCCTGGTAATCTCACTATAATGAAGTATGGGCAGAATCTAAAGAAAATGGCATAAAATCCCCTTTAACCTCAGGCTTTTTAATTTCTCAAGTAAAAAGACTTTGTGAATCTGCATAGATGCAATAAAACAAAATATGTCCTGCTAAGCCCCTTTTCGTGGGTCTAATTTAACCAACCTTAGTCAAATGCCCAGTCTCCTGAGGGGCGTGCTCTAGAAACCAGTAAAGCCACAACCATCTTAACTGATTTTGTTGATGCCGGTTTAAATTGTCCTAATAAATTTTCATTATAAGAAGGTTAGAGGGAAACGGGAAATATTGGTACTTAATGCTCAGGATGTGTAAAACTATTCTGAGTTGTAGGGAAACTTCTGCCTTCCAAACTTCCACACTTGTGAGCAGTCTCTTGAACATTTTGGTCACTTGCTGCCATTTAACGAAGCCTGCAGAATCCATGGCATCCTAATGAGCTCCACAGAGCAGCTGGCTGATGCCAGGACTTGGACCAACTGACTCAGTGTCTCTGGGTGGTGGACAAACGAAGAAGAGTCTGCTTTGTATAGACACTACAGCCTCAAGCCACATGTGTACAGACTTGTTCTTTGTGCAAGCCCTTTTGCGTCTGAGTGTGCAGGAGCAAGATACTCTTGGGTGGAGATGGAGAGCCACAGAAACTTCACGTGGAACCATCAACATCTGTTTGAGGGATTCATTTGGGAATGAAAGATTTGATAGGTTTGTAAGGATATTTATACGGTTCTAGTAAGAACACCATGCTTGGGGCCTACCCTAAACACTGGAAGGAAAGTTTCTGGAAGCTGGTACAGAGCAAGCTTATATGTTCAGGGTTGGGACTTGATATATTTAGGTATGTATATAGTATCCAAATTCTCATTATGGAGATCTACAGCTTGATTCACTTGCCTCTACATCCACAAATGACCTCATTTTAAATGAGGGTCAAAATACCCCAAACCAACCAACCAAAGAAAAAAAAAAAAAACCAACAAAAAATGACAAAAAACAACCCCATAAACATTGTTGAAGTCTTATATGGGCCCTTGATATTGAAACATCTTTATTACCGGTTTATGGACACTTAAAATGGCATTGTCCTATAAGGTTAATTGCTCTTGCAACTTCACTAATGACAATTACGTTGCCTGCCTTGTATTGAATTAAAGCTTTGTATACTTATATCTAGAGTTATATGCTTCTTCCTTTTTAAATACTCTGGCATGTTATAGAAATTAAAACTCTTTAGACAGGCTTTTAAAGGGTTGATGCAACTTTTAAATCATGTCTGGCTTCTCTTTGTTTACTTCCAGAGCCATTAAAGACAGAGGTCTAAATGTAAGTGATATTGCAATATAGTTGGTGTCTGACTAAAATATGGATTTTGTCATACCCAACTCTTACCCCTGTTCTCACCCTTATATCGTTCTGCTCTTTTAGCAGAATTGAAGAGGATAGTTTCTACTATTAGTAGCTTGGGTGCAAAAAAGGACCTGTGGGGAGTCATAAACAGATTCATTTATTATCTACTTTAAAACTGTAATGCAAGGACTGCTGTGCCTTCGGCATAGATTAATAGGTGAAGGAAAGAGATCGGAATGAAAAACCGAGGTGATGTATGCCATGATGACTCGTTACTTGCATATAAGCATCGACACGCTTTGTAGGAGCATTTGCTTGCGTGCTCTCCTCCAAGAGGGAGTACACAGGCACAGTGTCTACAAGTGCCCACAGGGCAGCTCGGCATGCGGCTACCTGCTATATACGCACAGCAGCTTAACAGAACGCACAAAATGTAATTTGTGGAAGCATAAAAGTATGTGCTGAGAATATAAATCCTCTGGAGCAAGTGAACTGATTGTTTGACTGAAATTATTTCTTAATTGAAACACGAAACAGCTCCTCTTTAAACTTCAGACTACTTGAAATCGTGGCTGGTAGGGAATATATGAACTGCATCTTTGAGGAATGGTGTGTCTACTTTTTTTTTCCCCAGTAATAGATGCCATTTGGATTAACAAATAAGGATTCTCCTCACAGTAGCAATATCTGATGAGGTTCTCAAATTCTCCTAAATTAAAGAGAACTTGACAGTGACGTCAATCAGATGTTATTGCTGCACATACAAATGTTTGTTTGCCAGCCCAAGTGGTAGTTCATTTTTACACATCTGAGGAATTCCTTTCCTTCAAGATTTGGTAATAGTTCAGCAGTGTTTGAGCAGGTTTCTGTAAATAAATGACTTTTATAGGTGCTGTGGATTATACAAAGCACCCAGAAATGTTTGTTCCTGATTTGGGGCTTTCTGTCATCAGAACTTTGTCCTTCTTGGCCTGTGTTAGGCATGGGGTGGGGTAATTTCAAGCTGAAACTTACTTTGCTAGGTTCACAGACCTATGATTTTGTTAAGTTAAACATAGGTCTGTGATGTTAAATTCCAATTTTGATTAAACCTACATCAGATCTGAAGTGACTGGACCTGGAGCTTTTCACTTCATTTTATTATGGAGTAGGGATTGGACTTAAAATCCCAATTTATCTCTCTAAGGTTTGGAGGGTGTTCGGCACTAGAGTTTTATTGTAACCTTGCCTTTATGGTTCGTGGTTGCACTAGTGGCTATTTTATGTGGTTAAGTGCTCTGTGTGTGGATGATACCTGGGCTTAACAGTTTTCTGTTCACAGCCTTATCAGCCACGGCAACAGCTCCTGTGTGTCAAAAGCTTTTGCCCAGGGAATGCTCTTCATGCCTCTCTGTCAACCTCCTCTTGGCACTGAAGTTCCCGACAGGGCAGAAATATCTTGCGTGCGTTTCTGATTTCCTAGCGGACCAGTTGGTCACTGCAATGTCTCTTCAGGCCTTGAACTTTGAAGAGCTCCATTTCCGTATGGCTGCTTTTACAGGAACAAATAAAAAGATGAGCAGAATCAAACACCAGCAGCCCGCAGTAGCTGTACATTAGCACTCAATGCGTTGCATTCATTTTCTGGGCTGTTGCACTAAGTTGGCAGTGTTTTTCAATACTTAATAGGTAGGAGTTGAAGAATCTTGGTCCTTTTTGTTTCTAGCAGTTTTGGATTTAGAACAGTCTGGAAATTAAGTCATATCCCGATCTTTCCATAGTGGGAAATGAAGAAAAAGGCTACACATCTGTGTGAGCATGGCCACATTGTGGTACTGGGGTTTAGAGCCCTGGTGCTAATCCACAGAGGCAGGGTCCTCCCATCCACGCTATTCCTGGCCCATGAGAAATCAGTTTATTTTTAATAGATTTTAGAAAAAGAATTAAGGAAACCTCATGACCGTTGCTGCATTTTTTTTATTTTATTTTTTTTACTGAGAGCATCCTGTGGGGGTAAAAGCACAGCAAATTTAGTTCATTCATGGAATCAGTGGAATCCTAATCTGTGTTCATACTTGTTGGTTATGGGGGGGCAGATGCTTGGAGATACACAAATTGTGGTTGGAAGAAGCTCTGAGAAGTATTTGCTTTTTTAGATAGTCTTTTGTGCAAGCCTGTATATATTCTCTGTAAGAAAAATGCTGTAGCTATCCAAATCTCTTTACAACCTCCCTGCAGTGGTACTGGCTTTGAAAGGTACAATCTGACCCTGCTTTGTTCACATTATTTCCCGTTTAATGTGTGCTGTGAGTAAAAGCAGTCACAGGGTAGGATTCATCTGCTTACAACTGAGGTTTCCTTTACAGTTGGTGGAGATCAAATCGGGACAGTCAATAGATTCTGGAGTGCAATTCCTGCTATCCTAAAGCAACGTTTAAATAGGTCAGATTAATCGTGCCGGAGAGGTTTATTTCTTCCCACTGATTATAGAAGGAGAGTAGGTGGCTGTGTTACAGTCATCAACCCTGTAGACTTTGAAGCTCGGTGATGTGCGTCCCACCCGTTGTGTTAGCGCGGGGTTGTTCCTACAGCGGGGGTCCCTCCCGCCTACAGGGCCCAGCTCTGCGTTTCTGAGGGCTGGGCTTTTCTGCAAGCCAATATGTTTTTGCCTTGACATTAGAGTTCACAGATATGAAAGTGTAGTCCCCAAATGTTTTAGAATGCGGTACTTGTGCTGAAAGTGACATGCAAAATTAAAACACTTGGATTTACATAATGTATAGGAAGGGAGTGGAGGTGCTGCAGGAATTGGTGTTTTTTTGTTGTTGTTGTTGTTTGTTTGTTTTTTGTCAAATGGGCCTTTTTCTGTTACACCTAGAGCAAGTTAGCCCTGTTTTGAGCAGGTTTGGATTATGTGACCTCCAAAGGCTTCTTCCAGTCTGGTTGATTCTATGACTATTCAGCCAAAAAGTCTTCCTAATTCATGATTATTTAGTGGCAGATTTGGCATCGGGCAGTCTGTGTTTAAACAGCTATCCAGATCACAAGACGACTGTCAGTCTCAGGTGTGGACTGTATCACACTTTCTGACCTACTGGTTGTTTAGCTTTTCTTTAGAAAATTAGCTTTTCTCCCCGATATGAGGCTGGATCTCTTGTAGATACCCAGCAGAGTATTGCTTTGCAGCACTAAGTCCCACCCTTCCTCTATAAAGAATAAATATATAAATTAGAGTGAAAGAAGACGTTTTTCTATTCTGCTAAGAACATTTTATAAGACTTGGCATGAGTGTCCTGGGAGTCTGAGCTAAAGATGGTGAACATATGGGAAAGCCCATGAGGAAGCACAGAGTTTTAGTTTTCAAACCTTGCTCTTGGATTGTTACACTAATGTAATGGAAGGACATTAAATGAGCTGAGGTTATTAAACCCTAAAGGTTACTGAGTCCTGTTGGGGATCACATTCAAAATGTAATTAAACCTAGTCTGGATATTTTAAGTTCTAGCTGGAGTTTTACGTAACATAAGCTGATCCTTTTTCCAGTTCTGAACTTTATTGAAAATAGGCTTGTTAATTTGCCTATTTCTTTTTAGTAGTAACTGAATAGACAACATTAGGCCCACTTGGCTCTAGTAAAACAGTAAGTACCAATATCATAAAGTCATGGTTCAAATCAGATCAAGTATCTGGGAAGATAGTCACTTGCACGCTGTTATTGAAATCTCACTCCCCCCAAAACCATGTAGAGTCTTCAAACAGATAGCTTTGGCTGCCTATTGTTCCAGACGGTCTATTGCTGATATAATGCTCTCCATTACAGTGTGAGAGACAGCAATAGTCTAAACTGTTAATTCTGCTTATTAGGAATATGAGATTACATTTATTAAGATGGGATTGCTTCCATCTAAAATGTTCCGATTTCATTGTAACGTGAACTAAATGATTTTAACTCTTTAAGAACACTAAACATCTTAAACAACAACAACAACAACAACAACAAAAAACACAAAACAACCCCCCCAAAACCAACCAACCAAAACCAAAAAACCAACCAACCAAAACAAACCAGAAAAAACAAAACTGAGAGCAAATTTTTGTGGATTTGACTTAACTTCTAGTGTTGGGTTGGCTTACTTGTTGGGCTGGTCTCTTCTCTACTTCCCTCTGACTAGCTTAGCTGCTCTTCTCTGAGGAAGCAGGAGAGAGGTCGGCTCTGCAATCAGTTTTCCTCAGAGGGGAAGCTGGCCTAAGGGGTCCAAGTCTATGGTGCTGTAGTTTGCAAGTCCTTGCTGGAAAACCGACTCTTTTGATGACCGGGGTGAAAAGGATGAAATCTATCCCCCTACCCCACACCAATGTATTTCTTGGACTATTTCAGTGACCTTTTTGACATTGTGACTCCACACAAAAGCACAAAGTTTCTGCATGAAACATGACTTGAGTGTGCGCTGTGGCTGCTCCAGAGAGGGGAATTCTTCCTCCTGGTGGTGCGGTCCCCATTTATACAGAGCACGTGGAAATCAATAGAAGGCGAGAGACTAGCTGTCTGCCTTGGTGACTTGCACACACGCTTGCTGGGTTGGAAGAAGTGGGTTTGACTGACGCAGGATGATCAGGGACTGTGGGAGGGTGCAATTGGGGGTTGTGAAAAGTAGGGATTAAAATTCCCAAGGTCAGAAGAGAGACTTAATCCTAAGACTTGCACCTTGGTTGCTTGCCTTGACTATTGGAGAAAATGGACTGGTACCATAAAAACGTTTAAGTTTTTGAATTTAGAAAAAATTTTGGGATAAGCCAAGCTTTTTCTTAGGAAAAAATTACTACTTGCTCTTTTTTTTGTTGTTTACAGTTATAGGAGTGCATCTTCTTGGGCTGTGTAGGGGTGGGCTACTTAGGTGAGTAACTGTATCAAAGAGAGCAATTAGGGGAAAGGTCAATTTAGGATACCTTCCCCTCAATCAGCGAACAGAAAAAAAAAAAAAAGATGTGCGAATTTTGCACTTGAATCCAGACAAGCAGGAAGCATGTGGTAATGTGCGAGAATAGCCTCAATGCGCAGAATGGCCTGGAGAAACCAGCTCAGCAGCAGATCTGGGTGTGGGAGTCAGCCAACGCTCCCACATTAATTAATGAGGTGAGGAAAGAAATGGAAATGTATGTTCTCCGAGTTCATTCTCTACAGAATATTTATCTGGAAAGGCTTCTATGTAGATTTAATGGGGATCTACACACTCCTTATAGAGTTTGTCTGTATGGTTCTGGGCTATTTGAATGGAGGTCCCAAAAACAGAGTAGGGCAAATGATAATAGACTCCCCCTGCTGATGGTTTATTTATTTATTTTTATATTATTTCTTAGTGAGCGAAAGTGCCACGGGTCTGAGGGCAACATCTGAGCCAGTTAATTCTCCTGTCCTCGCTGGGGGCACGGTGCCCAGCCCTGGCTGCTCCCTGCAGGAACGTTTCCCGAGGAAGAACTGACTGATGAGCGGGGAGTAAGGCATCCGATTTTCCCCCAAGAGAGCAGCTCTGGTAGTTTTGTCTTGAAACAGGCCAGTGCGTGAATTTATTCCATATCCAAAATGCTTCATTAGTGCTGGCAACTTGCCCATGCATTATAAAAGAAGAAGAAGGGGAAAAAAAGGGAGGGTGGGGGGTGAGGGCATGGAGGTGGATGGAAGAGGAGACTATGCAGCAGCCCATAAAATATATTGAGGCAAAAGGGATAAAGTGAGCGTGCTGCGGGCAAGGCAAGCTATTTTGGGTGAGGTCAAAACTAAGGGGGGAGCAGGTCACAAACAGAAGCTTGAGAAGGTCGGCTTTGAAAGGCATTCAGATGGATTTTCTCTGCACTGAGGAGAGGCAGCAGCTAGTCGTGACTCTGCTGAGGCTGAATTTTGAGCTGCTGTGCGGTGCAACCTGAAAGATGCAACAGATCTTCCCCAAAATGTCAGCTGAGTGCAGAATTGGGGTTTCAGGGAGTGCAGGAGTAAATCCATCGATCGGCTCATGAGCTAAAATGAGCGGAAAGTGGGTCGCTATAGAAAGTCGGTGCCCTGTGGCAGCTGAGGGCTTTGCTCCATCTGATCATAGCAGTTCTGCGCGCGCTCTGCTGCGTGGTAGGTGTTGCTGGCAACAGAGGTGTGAAGCAGGCAGGGCGTTCAAAGTCATTTGTTCCTTTATTAGTGCAAGCTCGATATTGTACTATGCTCCTGTTTACGCTTTCACTCGCATATACGCACTGCATGAGTCCTGTTGCGGTGGGGGGATAAGGAGTCTGCTAATGCAGTCTGCCAGGCTTGGGTGGGTTGCTTTGAGCACCACGTTTTATTTGTTACCCAGTGCTTATTGTTTTATTTACCTGTCCAGTTTGCAGTCTCTTGGGGGGGGGTCTTTGGGCTTTACATTACCAGGCTCCTGGTGCCATAGTGTCTGGTGTCTGCCCCCTTCCTTCCCCGCCCAGGCATCCCTGGGTAATGCTGGGGCCGTTGCTCTCTGTCCCACCTGTAGTTGTTCCTGGAGTCCAGCTAATGATACCTTGCTGCTCCGGGCTGTGGGAAGCACGGTCCCTTGCACAGAAAGATGCCATCTTGTGCTCTTCTGCAAGCGGAGGGAAAGCACAGGCTGCTCTCATTTGGGGACAGGGAAGGGCGAATTGTACAATAAAGCCTTATTTTATAAATGTAGTTAACCAGCTGCTAGTTTTGGGTCTGCATGCCAACAAGAGAATAATATCCAGACCTGAGCACTTAAATGCAGAAAGTCCAGAAGCAGGCAAATGCAAAACAGACCCAAATAGTTAAAAGCCTGGAAATACACAGCTAAGAAATTCCTGAAGCTTTAGCTTCGAGCAGCAGTGTGAGCACTATAAAGAAAGAAAACCCAAACATTCCTTGTCTCACCTAAAATCCTCCAAAACAAACAAACCCTTCAGGTCTCAGGTGTTTTGGAAAATTAGTGGGATCATAAATATTCTTATACAGCACTCTGAATGGTATCATTATTACACCTTTCAAAGAGGGGAAAAATTGTATTGTGACTTAGTAATGCATTTCCATGCATCACATTTCATTTGGCTTTCTTTTCAATTTAAACTTAAATTGGAATTTCTTTAGCTTTGATTCATGTTTGAGGGATTATTACAATATTCCTATAATGTTTTTGCCTTCACTATGCTGCTGTGATGCCAGATTAATGTGGGTTTGATCTAAAACATAGAATGGAAGAGAGCTAGTGCTGGAGTTTGAATGCATTCAAAACTGTGTGCATATTTAAAGAACCCTCCTGTTAGGTAAAATTGTTTGAATAATGGAGAAAAGGTACCACTATGTTTTCTGACAACCAATAGGGAAAATGCTGGATAAACTGGAAATATTGTTCAATCAGTCCTATTGCCTCCCACTCGTGCATACATTGCTGAGTTCAAGCAAGAGCTCCAGGGACTGGAACTGATTTTATAGAGTAAACAGGTTCCCTTTTATTAGAATTTATTTCCTCGGTTTTGCAGAACTAAACTTAGTGCCCTGCTGTTGATGTCATTTTAAAACCTATCACTTAGGCATTTTAAAATCTTTGACAGACCAATTATAATTAATGTGATGGGCCTACATCATACAAGCATTCTCATCTCTTTTTGAGTATCTGGTATGTCAACATTTTTAAAAGTTTCTCGCTCCATAAATTTTTAGGATACTTTACTGTTCTGCCTTGTAATAATTGTATCTCCTGAGATACTTGTGCCCTTTGTTTTCTGCTGGTTGTTTCTTTTAGGCTTGGTATCTGTGGGACCAGCAGTCCTTGGTGGCCTCAAACATTCTGTTGAAATTTGAGTTGATCTTTTCTCTCCTTTTTCTTTGCCTAAACTAGCATGATCTAAACTAGTTGGTTCAGGGTTCATGGCACACAGGTAGCATCTGGCTGAGAGTTTCCAGGAAGGGCAAGGATCCTCGTGAGGAACGTTCATTCTTTTCAGTAAGCCCAGGAGCCCTGGAACAACTGCAGCTGTGTCTTGCAGTAATCAGGAAGGCAGGAGAAAGATGAAGCTGACCGGGAAATAAACCTAAGCTATAAAATATTTGAAATGGACAGCTTTCCTGTTGTCTCTGCATATATTTGAAGTCTGTATTAATCAGCGATGCCTCGCCCTTCCCCACCAAATATTTTGTTGTGTTGCTTTTTGCTTCAAAGCTCTAGCAGAGTCCTACTGTGGTGCCAGACTTTTAATCTGAGGGTCAACGGGCTGGTCTCATCCAACAGCGAACTCCATGGTCACCAAAGTGTCACTGATGCCAGGCCCCAGATACATCCTGGTAAGGTTTTCCACGAATGAAAAGATGACAGTTTTGACAAAGGCCACGAAGTGGGAATTATCAAAGCAACATAAAAAAGGAGTGTGTTCACTGAAGAAAGGAGAAGTTTCCTTCTGGGACTGGGGGGAAGGACAGAAATGAAATGAATCTTTCTTGTAAATGTTATACATTGGGGAGAGGTGGAGAGAAACTCTTCGCAGGCTGGGCTGAATGACGAAGCTGACATGTAGTAAGCTAGACAATCAATTGTGTAGACCAATGTGTAGGCAGACCCTGAATTTCTTCATAAAGACCATTTCCTGTGTGATGTTAATGCTGTTGACAGAAGGAAGACTCACAGTGTTTCCTACCTCTCCAGAGGTTTGCTGCACCCAACCCTTCATGGTGGTTATAAATTTCTATGGATTGTGTGGATCTAAGAGTTTAGTTTGAATGTCGTTCTAGCTGAATTTTTTACAGCCATGTACTGGCATCTAGAAAGCGGGTTATTGTAGTGGATCCCTTTTTTCTTTACTAACAATTTTCCTATCAGTATATCACTCAGTCTGGGATAGTTTTTGATTCAGCATTACTTTTAAGAGAGATTGTTTCTATAGGCAATCAGACCTTTGGAACCAGCATAAGCGGAAAAGAGAAAGTTTTCCTGTTGTCCCCTGGTTGCAGAAACATGATGGCACCTAGAAGAAGCAACATAGAAATCATAAGCAGAATGTGAATTTGCTGAAGGAGGTTGTTATATGCTCCTTAGCTTAGAATGGCTAATGGCTTAGAGTGGAGACTCTGAAGAGGCATTCAAAATGGAGAACTTGTTATGCTTCATGTAAAAAAGGATGACTTAGTGGAAGCCATGCATGGCATTTTAATATTTACAGCTTTGCTAGGGGAGAGGAAAAAAAAAATCCAAGTGGCTATTTCTAAATGAGTTTTAGTGGTGAGCCATGCAGTCCACCTTCTTTTATGCACACAAGGGATCTCTCACTGTAAAGAGTGCTAAGTTGGCATGCTTAAATTTAAAATCCTGATTAAATAGAGTTTAACCGAGACCTTAACTCTCTTGACATTAGACCTAATAATTATTAGGCAAAGCAAGTACTGTCTTTTCTTAAACTAACTGGTAGAACTGGAAAAAGTAGGCAAGCTCTTGGGCATACAAGGATTTTTCTGCTTTTTTCACCTCTCCTAGTCAGTCTTGAGTGGGGAAGGAGGCAGGGGGGGAAGAGTTCTCTCTCTGTTCAAACCTTGCCTTGTCTGTGTCCTTGGATCACCACAACTCCATTATATACCTTATTATTAACTATTACTTGTACTGTAGTTGTGCAATACAAACATAAAGGAGAGGTCCTGCTGGGGGAAGCTGCAGTCTGATTGGGATCCAGACTCCGTGGTGAAGTGTAACACGCAAAGAGGAAGAAGGACCAGGGAGAGATTATGGAAAAAGTAGGTTTACGTAGGTCAGTTCTCCATATGGTTGGTTTTAAAGATCGGGTATGTGCTGGCGTAAACTTCAGAAGCTGCCAGTAGCCTCTCCTCCTTGCTGGCAGTTATTTAAGGAATTGATGATAAAAGTTTTGAGGTGATTTTGAAGGAACTGATGTAACTTGTGAGGTTACATGTTAATGTCCAGTAGATGGGGGCTCACAATGTCAAGCTGCTCTGTGTTCTGACACAGACCTCTGAAAAATGAAAGATTTGGGAAAATATGGGGAGTTCAGACCTGGGACCTAGGTTAGGCTCTTTAACGAGGCAGAGAACACTTAGAAAAGTCAGTCTGAACTGTGCTTTTGAGCAATGAGATGATCTGAGAGGTTTGATGTTAATGCAAAACTTTAGCTGGCAAGACACTTGAGCCTCTCTCTCCTGCTCAGATGGTAAAGTAGGACTGAAATCTGCTTGGATTTGTCCAGCTGGATTTGTCTAGTTTAGCAGAATTTTAACTGGCACAAAGCACATATAAATTCTGTCTTCACCACGCTCTGTATCCCTGACTCATCCTGGATGCAAATAGCAGCTAAACTTAGGGCGTCCTGCTCTCCAGCCACCTCTGGTCTTGCAGGATGGTATTTGCTAAGAGCAGGCCTGAGGCTAAGAGTGACACAGGTCTCCCTGGCCAGTTGGAAAGCCATGAGATGCAGACCTTGCTGTGGAAACAACTCTGTTCTGTAAGAACCATTTATTCACCTGCATTGTTCTGAGACCTCATTTTCTAGGATAAAGTGGAAACACTGCTAATGAATTTCAATGAATATACCTCAGATCTGCTAGAATGGGGTTGCATATAGGCAGATCTAGTATATGGGACTCAGTGAAAGGGGATTAAGTCTCTCAAAAGCAGATGTATTCTCTATACTGCTCCATACTAGCCAGCATCCTAACTAAGCTTGGCCGGGCCTCCTGCAAAGGTGGGATGCATAGTGCTTAGCCTGCAAACTAGGTCTGGGTCTGAGTAGGCAGTGATTTACATCAGGGTTCAAACCATGTGTAACCCATTCCTGTGAAATATTTATATTCTCAAGAAGGATTTTATCATGAGAGGATTTCCCAGCAGATTAGGCACATACCTATGCAGCCTTCATTTTTCATGCTCTGATTTAACTGGGTCTATTCAGGAAATGAGTAATTGCTACACCATTGTGATTTTTTGCTTTCTCTTAAAATTGCAAGTTTAGCTGTTGCCTACAAAGTTCTAATCTGAACCTGGTAAAACAAGAACAAGGTGCTGCTGTGGACTGTTGCTGAAGCTGAATCTTGACTTAAATCCCTTTGCATGACTTCTGCAATAATCTTCTACAATGTCTCCAACACCACAGCTGCTTAACTTCAGAAAAGAGTAGCTGCCGACTCCTTTCAAGTTCCTCCACACTCAAAAAGATCCTCCAAAATGTGGCAAGGTCAGACCTCACAGCCCCAGCAACACTACGCTGTTCAGGCATACCATCCTTAAGGATGAAGTGGCCCTGGCAAGTCCTGCTGCAAGGGACTTTCAGCCACAGCCCCTGGGCTACCACCTTTCTGCAGCACTTGTTGATGAGGGGAACACTCTCCAGGCTCTAACACTTCCAAGCTGTTGTACTCCCAAAGTTTTCACTTAGGGTTGGAGGGCTGAGAAAAGCATTTTCAGTGCCTTCCACCACTAATTGTTGTCATCTGTAACCCTGTTTATCTGATGGTTTCAGGAGGCCCTGAGACTGAGAGTGGTATGGCTATACTGCCTGTGAGTGATCTGGACCACATCTGTTGGTTATTTGAATTTTCCCAGTTGTGTTTTTTTTTTTTTTTTCTCCCCCAAAGAAATACAGCAGCAGAAAAATATGTAATTTTTACAGTAATTGTGATTGTAACACTTGCTTGTAAAAATATTCCCAGTGGTATCCATAACAGCAACTGGGGTTCTTCTCTTTACCTTCTCAACCTTCTGCTCCAAATCGTACACTTTCATCTGAGATGTGTATTGAATTTTTTAGAAGGCTATTTTGATCTTGTAATCATTTTCTATCATTTCTATTTTTTGTGAGCTTCTTCTGCCAACCATGATCATTCACATAGTCATAAAAAAAAAAAAAGAGAGAGAGAGAGAGAGAGAAAGAATGAACACTGAGACATAGCCAAGATCCAAGACCTCCATCTGGTACTAGTATTGCATCACAATATGAATCATGATTCTCACCAGCCACAAAAAATGTTGTAATTTAGTTTTGGCTTCCCAAGCTTATGTATAACACAAGGCTGAGCTAGTCAGAGAGCAGTCTGGATAAATCTACTACATACAGTTGTTTAAAACACAATGCCTATCCTCCTTTGCAGAATTATAAGTAATTTTTCACCTTCAAAGTGCTTTCAGCCCATTTGTGTTTAGTCCTCCCAACACCTCAGAGAAAGTGGCATTATGGAAGTTGTGTCTGAGAAGGAGAGGTTAAGGGACTTGCTTTGGGCCACGGAGGGAGTCAGTATCGGGGCTAAAATTGAGTTTCTGTCATGTTTTGAAGACCCGTGCTGTCCGATTCCCAGTCCAGAGTTATGGCCCCCCAAGAAAAGCCAACTAAAGCTTATATCTACATTTTATTTTTTTAATTTTTACAGTGCAGTGGCTATATTTTGTTGTTCCACCTCCACTGCAGCAACACTAATGCAAGTTTCAGCGCGGCAGCCGCGGGAATATGAGGTATTTGTTACAGATGACAGCTTAGTGTTTCTCATAATGACATCTCCGCACAAATGATAATTCAACAATTCTGTGTTGGAGTTGTCTGACGGCAACAAAATTTTCAGAATCAAAGGTATGGGGATAATTAGGACTTTTGCTAATGATTCTGTGCATTTTTATTTTTTCCTTCTCAATGAAATGAGATTCACACGGATTAATTACTACCTGCTATAAATAAACCCTGAGAATGGCAATCTGCATCGCAGAGGCAGAGGGTAGCTGTCATTTAATATATCACAGCTTTCCACGCACCTGTTCGCCCGATGCTGTTGCCATGGGAACCACACTTTATAAGGGAAGCTCTGCATAATTAGCACGGATCGAGGTCTATATCAATCAGAATAATTTGGAAGAGTACGGAGAGCCCAAAGGAGAAGGCAAAGCTACTTGTCTCGGTAGGGAAGGTATCAGACCTCTGCTGCGTGGTAAATAGCGAGGCACTTACTGGAAGAAGTCAGCAGAATTAGCAAACCTAAAGGAACCAATTTAAACAAAAGAAAACTTTGTCCCTTTGGTTTTCATTATGAAACAGTGTTGGAATGTGCTTTGAGAAGTGAACAAAGACCAAAAAAAAAAAAAAAAACTTGTGTAATTAGCTTGGAGGCTTTGTCACAAACTAGGAAATATCATAGGCTGCACAAGTGCCATCAGTCTGGGAGTCGGGCAGTGATGCCCAGCAGTGCTGGTGATGTACAGCCATACCTTTTTGGCCCTTGTGCCTAGAGGTCATTGCTTTTTGTCTAAACCTGCAAGATGCATGGCAAACCTACAGGTGCAGGTATGTGACCAATGCATCACCACGGCCACAGTGCAGCAGATGAAGGGTAGAACAAGAGCTTTAACTTCAGTTTTGTTTTGTTCTTGACACTAGTGTCAGAAACATCACTTTAAAGAAAAGGGCTTAATGGTTTTATAAAAATGCCTGTAAAAAGAATTGAAATTTGTTTTTTAAAAAAGCTGGAAGGGTTCCGTGTCTGTGTGCATGTGTGTGTCCATGCACAAGTGAATGACTGAGCGAGTCTGCTGCTAATATTGTCTGGGCTGTGAGTCTCAGCTGGCAGTGATACAATTTTAGTGGAGTGGCTGTGGGAGAGGAACTGTGTCAGTCTCTGTAGCTGTGTGTGAAGTGGTAACTTTTAGTTCTTCAGGGGTCAGATTTGAATGCAAGTGTCGATGGTGCAGCATCATGTTTGTGTTGATAATAAACCTTAATAATATGAGCCATCAAAGCAGTTCAAAAGGAAAAGGTGATGGGAACTCAAAAATCTGTGCTCTTCAGCATCAGTAACGCTAGAAAATCATTTCAAATACAGTGGGTGGTAGAGGTCATCCAACAAAAGGACTTCTGTAAAACAGTAATGTGGTGGGGTGTGGTACGTGTATTGTCTTGGCTTTTGAAGATGCAGTGACTGAAATGGGTCTAGGTTTGAGGAATTTGTAGACCTTGTGTGATAGGCAAGTTATAGTTCTTGTGTGACACTGGAATGGCCTATGCTAATTCATTAAATTTATTTTAGAAGATCATGGTAATTTGCTGTGTTGGCCAGATTGTGAGGAAAAAGTGGAATTAAAATCACAAATTGCCTTAGTTCATTTGCATAGTATTTTAGTCCATGTACTGAAATCCTCACTTATCCCTAGGACGTTATTCATATGGAAACTTGTTGCATTGCTGAGTGCTGCACTAGATTAGAGACTACAGAAAAGGAGAAAGGAGAGCCGGGGGTGCAGCCTTTCTTAGCAGCGCTCACTCCAGCCTGGCTTTGCATCAGGCCAAGCTGGGTGCCACTGTGGCCATCCTGGGCAGGCTTGGAAGAAGAACTTGAGGCTTGTGACAATTTCCAGTTACAAAGAAAAGTGCGTAAGGAGTTTAAGTTCTTCCAGGGAAAGGTTGCAATTGAGCAAAGTCTTTTGGGTTGTAACTTTGCAGGGAGGTACCTACATTGCACAGAAAATCCTGCTTTTAGGAGCAAATTTAGCTTCAAGTCACTATTCCAAGTTAAGCATTATAACTCTGAGAGTAATGATGCAATCTTAAGTACTTCCATAAATTCAATTCATTAAAATAATATTTCCTCTGGCCTCAAAAGTGCCAGATCTCATAAACTATCCATTTGAAATTGTTAGATAATTTTTTTCTTTTTTTTTTTTTTATTGTTTTTCAATAGAAAAATGTTGCCTCAAGACTAGGAACATTTGGTACAATTTAGTCAATTTTAGAGATGTGTTCTTATTGGAATTATTCCTCATTTTACTTTTGTATAAAGGAGAGAAGAACAACGTCCTTGGCTCTAGTGCTGCAAATATGCTTATACCTGTACAGCAATCATTTTGAAAGAAAGGGAAAAACTTAGTCAGAAAAGCTTAAGTAGCGTGGGGACATAAGTTTTGGAAAGTAATCTTTGTATTGCATTAAGATTGAAGGATTGCATAGACAAGCAGTTAGAAGAATTTCCTAACCTATGTCAAATTATTCTGTGATTTAGTGAAACAGAAGGCTGGATTTTTCTCAGTGTGTCTGCTTCTATTTTTTTTTCTGAAGTTCATTTTTTTGATTAAAATGCTATCTATTTTGTCCTATTAAAAAAAAAAAAGTGAAAAATGCATATTTTTTTTTCCTTAAATATATTACCATCTATTTATCTATGCATCACATACATATCTGAGGGAAGAGGATGAGTAAAAAGTCTCTTGGTACGCTTTGAACAGCTGGATGGAAGCAAAGATTACTTTTAAGCAGATATTTTTAGTGTTTATGAAAGGGGCAGAAAAAAATCCTGTAGGAATTTATTAATAAGGAAAGAGCCTGCAGCCTGGGCAACTTCCCTGGCTGCACAGTTGCAGGTACTTCAGTGGTAATTGTTGAGGGATCATCCCTCACAGAGATTAAATATGTTTGCTCCCCCCACACACCTCAGCCTGGAAAGGACCACTGTCATCCAAAAACTTGAGTGAAACCACTGAATCATTTCATGCGTGCCTTCAAATCCCTCTTTCAGCATGACAGACTTTAATCACTATCAATACAAGAAATTGAGGTGAAATTAAAGCCTGGTATGTGCATTGTCAGTTCCCAAAGCCAGTCAATATACTTGACATAAAAATGCGATATTGCTGAAAATGAAGAGACTACAAAAATCATTCCACCTCTGAACTTACAGTTGATTTATGGAAGGTGATGAACCCTTTCTCTTCCCAGGTAGGAAAGTGGGATCCAAGATGTCCCGATGTCTCTTCTAGTTTGTGGTACAAGCAGCAACCGAGTTGATGCTTCTTGTAAATTAACAAAACATCAGTAAATTCAGAAAATTTCATCCTCACACCGAATAGGTTGTTCAATGAACAATGTTTAATAAACACCAAGTGATGACACAGGCACAATTGCAGGAAAGATCTTTAAAGGTCTGAGGATTAGCATAATGCATTCGGAGTTCTGGTTTTGCTTGGAAGCTGCTTGGTCCGATTTGTTCCTCATGGACCCAGCATAATTAGTTTTTCCTGGAAGCATGACTCTGTGTTTTGTTTTGCTTTAGTTTCCACACTTGAGATCTGCTTAAGTCTGTGCACCACACTGGAGAACAGCTGTTGTCAGTTTACCTTTACTTCCCTCTCTTTCCCTTTTTTGCCTACTTTTTCCTCCAGTCTTTCTTTTCTTGTGGCTTTCTTTAACTCCTTCTCATTCAGGGCTAGAGATCTGGAATGGGAATGGGAAAAGCAGTCAGCCAGAATTGGACCTGTAAGCTTCACCTCTTTGGCAAAGCATATGGCACTAGCTCTAGCTCCTCATCACTTTCATTACAGTATTATGCTGGGTTACTACCCTGACTTTTCAGTGTAAAACTGGCACAACGGGCATTTTGAAAGTGGTGTGTAATTCAGATGTATCTCGTGTAGCCATGCAAGTCATCTTCTGGAGTTGTACGTTGTGGAGGACGGAGGGAGTAGGAAGAGAGGCAGATCTCTGTAGCCCCAAAATATTGTTACCTCAAACAGTGGGTCCGTTTGCTTCTGCTGGCATATGGAGGTGCTTTGGAGAGCAAAGGGATCCAGAATTTTCCCATCTGAGTGACACTGGGAGTGAAGCGTCGCATATCCTCACAGGGCTACGTTAACCCATTTTGGGGTGCTTGCGTTGGGCGTGCACACAAACACAGATCTTGGCAGCAAAGAATGAAAAGTAAAAGACCCCCTTAATGACGGTGCAAGAAAAATGCAGCATCCTAAACCTTCCCTTTGAAACGCAGAGACTCTTTAGAGATTTGTGTATGGCAAGTGCTGTTTGTGTTGCTTAACTGTGTCTTCTGCCACTGACACAGCAGCGCTTTGCTTTTATAGTTAATGCGGCAGATTCTCTCTGTTCCCATTCGGATGCTGATGGAAGTTATTTACAACCTCAGCAGAAAGATCAAACAACGCTGCGATAACTGGCCCCTGTCGACCCTGTCAGGTTTCCAGGTCTGTCAGACAAATGTCGCTTCTGGCTCGCAGCACCCTGTGTGCTGTGCATCTTGATGCAGATTTTTATTACCTGGCAGGTGGCTTGGGAGCCGTGGATGGGGAAAAAGGGCCGAGATCAATAGCGGCAAGTGATCAAGTCATGTCAGAGAGGGGGCAGCAGGCAGCAGTTGTGGAAGCTGCCCCTTGACATGACCCTTGCGGGGGAGGAAAGGACCTTGATTTCTGAAAAGCATCGTGCTGTGTTAAGAGTGCCTAATTATAGATGTCGCTGTGGCCAGCTAAAATAACAGAGGGCTTTGAACAGGTGAATAACTGCATTTTGCTCCAATTGCTGGTGGTGTTGCTACCATCTCTCAGTCTTGTGCCAGGCTCTTGCTGGCCAGGGTCCCCTGCTGTGCAGGCTCTGTCCTTTGCTAGTGGGACCGGGAGAAGCCCAGGAGATCGGCTGCAGCCATTTTATGCCTGAGATGGGCTTAGCCTGCCTGCTCGTAAAAACCTCCAGTGGCACCTTCCTTTCATAGACTCACTTTTGTGTAGCAACGGGAGCTGCTACTGTTTTACCTGTAGGCATTTTGACCTGGGATTAACTCTTCCAGCTCAAAAAGGCAGGTGGCTAAGGCTTCGGGCAGAGGAAGTGGGCTGCTATTGTGCTTTTATCCTGCTATGCTTCTTTCAGGATCAGGGAAGTCCTGCTTTCTGCAGTAAGACCTGCAGGTACCGTCTGATTTCAATGATGTTCTAAAACCCAAGGAAGCTTTTAAAAAACAAAATCCCAAAGTAACAATTTTTGCTCTGGTTGCACAAGCAGGGCTATGATAGGGAAGGGCCTTGTCAAAGTTTCAGACAGAACTCAGTAGTAGATTTAGCAACCTCTTCATTTTATCTTGGTTTATATCTCCTCGGAATTAGATGAGCAGCAGATTCTGCAGTTTTCTTCCAGCACAATCCAGGAAGACGTCTGTAAGCAATTTCTGCATTATAGTCCCTATTTCTATCCGTAATTAAAGAAATAAGTATCATAGTTATCTTTCTAATTTCATAATTACCTCTTTGAAGTAATAGCCCTGTTCCAGGTGTTTTCAAAAATAAAACAGCTAGGGAAATTAATTTCAATTAGAAAGGAAAAAATACAAACTGAAGTGGAGTTTTTTTTTAAAGACAACAGCAAACCAACAACAAAACACAACCACAAAGAAAAAAAAAAAAGAAAAAGAAAAAAGAAAAAAAGAAGTCCAACATGCATTTTTGGAGTGTACTTCATTTAGGTAATTAAATCTGTGCAGTGGGAATGAACCATTGGCAGCTATGCCCTTTGTCGAATGACATTTAGAACGCATTAATCTGCTCAATTCTGAGGCTTCCCAGCAGCTTAAAACACATCTGGAGGCAAAAAAATCAGTGAATTCTTAATGGGAATGAATAGTCTTTTGGTATGTAGTACAGATGCTCTAGGCTTTCTCACTTGGAAGATTTAGTAATTGAGAAACTTGAGCTGTATACATGTAAATTCATAAGCAATCACAAGTTTATGGCGTGTGTATGTTGGAGTTCAGAAGAAAGTTATTTTTTTCATCCCAAAGAAAATGAGAGAACCCATGAAGGAGAACACTCTTATCTCAACCACTTCTTTCTTTTTCTTTCACCCTAATCTTTTTTCCAGCACCTTTTGTATTGTCTGTGACCACTGCAAATCCTATTTTCTTCCTGAGACAGGGTTGTAGGGGGAAACTGTTTGATGTGGGATATGTGGAAAGGAGCTCTTAGAGAGCTGCCAAGGCTGGCACATTCTGGGAGAAAGTCATACTTGTTAAAGCTCAAAGTCTAAAGTTGAATTCTGTAGCAGCACCTCTTCTCTTCTCTGGCTCTTGGCAACCCTTCAAAATGGTCACTGCAACAGAGCTCATGAGAACAGATAAGGCCTGAAAGCAAATTATTAAGGTCACAACTCTCTTCTGGAGTCTTTTAAAGTATGTCTGTTGCCCTTGTAACATTGCTGCTCCTGTCAGGAATTACACCAGCAAGCTACAGTAGGACCCAGCTTCCTGCAGGTCCCATTGTGAGCTATTAAAATTTGAGACTTTGAAAACTTAATCCCAGGTTTTAATTCATCCATGCAGGACTTCTGGGCTGTGTTGTGGCCTTGATGAAGTTCCAGGATTAACCAAATGCTTGGTAGAAGTGAAGACCTCAAAGCCTGGACCTTTGAATTTGTGTGACATTTGAAACTGGCCTGGCCATCTCTTCAGGTGAAATTCTGAGAAAAGAACTAAAATTGTTCTCAACGAGCATGGGGAAGTGCTGTGGCAGATGGTGAAAATGACCAGGGAAGTTCATTTTACCTCTTTAGAGGTAGATTATGGTATTGGGGGTACTCAGTGTCTGAAAGTATGTACTTTGAGGTTTAGACAGAATTTATCAGATATTTATTCTGTCAGATCTGCTTGTTATGCTAGCCATGTACTATTTCCATTTCAGGGTAAAATCTGGCACACACCACCTCTTCCCATCACACATATCACCTGAACTAAATGACAGTTTTCAATTGCAACTATTTCTTTGAATTAAATATCAGTCCTTTAACTAATAATTTGGGACAACAAACTCAGCAGGGCAGTCCTGGGGTGGGCACTGGGGAGGAATGGAATGAAAAATGTCTAGGATTCATTCACAGAAAAGATGCATTTCAAATGGAGGGTGGGACTGCAGATCAGAAGAATAGAAAGTGAGCATTTAGGATCTCAGAAATTAGTGCTTTAAAAAGTATTTGCCTTCTAGGGAAAATATTCTTTGAACATTGCAAGATGTCAATGAATTTGCATTGAATGTATTGTTCTTTTTTTCTTTTTGTTGGTAACTAAGGCTATTGCTGCTTAAGGACCTGATCCCTTGCAGCCTGTCTCTCTCTCCTTGATCCTGCAGTGAAATCATAATATTGCATTTTTTTGGTGATATTGCGATCATTTCCATGGCAACAGACTGATGTCCAAAGTGTGGGATCATGACTTTAGTGTGGGATCAAGCAAGAGGAGAAACAGTCCTTATTAAAATACACGCTTTGTCAATAAGAAGAAAAGGAACCTATAAAAAATCCATTAATTTTATTATGCATTTCCTTCTCCAACTGAGTAAGTGCGAATGAAAAGTACTTTTTTAAGGGGCTCTTTATTTTTTACTTTTTAATGTTGATCAGTAAAACCTTGGCTTTAAAGAAAACATGAGCTAAAGAATTGTAGCTATCATATATACAAAAACATATGTAAAATCCTGATTGTAATTTTTTTTTTGAAACAAAGGAATGCTTTCTCATAACAATAGACCTATATAGATCAATGATCATGAAAAAGGACCCCAGAAATATTACCTTTATGCATTTGTATGCCCTTTAGGAAGTTCTGGATCATCCCAGCTGTAGCTATACTCTGTTAGGCTCCCTTAGTCACGATATTTCTCTCTTAAGACTTTGCAACATTCCTAACAATTGTTCTGCCTCTGGTCACCCAGACTAGGAAAAAAAAAAAAACATGGCCCCAGTGACCTGTGCTGCAAACCCTGACATGTGCTTGGCAGATGTGACCACCTCCTGACCTACTTTTGAATATCCTGAACCCACTAGGTATTTTGGAGGGCATCGTGAAGGCCAGACAATGTTAAAAGAAGTCCATATGCTATCGGCAGTCAAGAGACATCAAACAACCTTCCCAAATAAAAACTGCCAGGGTCACCTTTGTTTTGTGCACTCCTCTTCCCTAGAACTGGGGCTAGCTTGGAGAGGTCACTGCGTGAACACTTTCTAGATATTTCTAAGTAGGAGCAAGAAAGAGGCAAAGGACTGTTTTAGTAGTCCTATACTGCAAAAGATGCAACAGGCTTAGTGGACTCATGTCCATGCAGTGGTTCATGAGGGAGGCTTTATCAGCATGAGGTCACTGTCAGTCCTGCCCACCCCTTCCACGACCTTGTCCTGAACAGTTGTCCCCCAGCGAGGAAGTGCCAGGTTATCCGTACGTCTGTGAAGTACATGTGGAAGGGCTGAAGTTGTGGCTGGCCAGCCTGTGACACAAGAGGGATGGTGAGGTAAGGATGGCTGCGGTTGAAGCGCGAGTCCCAGCCTGTCCCATGCTGTTGGCATATGAGAAGCCATCGTGAGTCAACCTTCGATACTCTGAACTCTTTCTGACTTTTGCCACCAGACTAAGATGTCGAGTTCTCTGCTCTCATCCCATGGGCCTGATTCTTCTCTGACTTATGCTGATGCATGTCAGAAGTGCACCCCTTGAGGCCAATATATTGGTGTAAACGTGAAGAGAATCAAACCCTTGCTGCAGTGGATAAAGACAGTGGTAGGCTTGGGGATCTGTTCTCCCATCAGTGCATGCTGTGATTTATGCACAGAACTCCTATTAGCATCAGTGGGAGAAGAGATACTTACATTACTAAACAGGATTTTTTTTTTCTCAGCTGCCTGAAGCTACTCAGCATAAGCCTGTTGTGAAAGTGATTGGAGATTTAGGAGAAGGAATGCCAGAGAGAAATAAGAAAAACAAAACTAATCCTAAACTAAGCAACTGTAAGAATTGTGGGCTTTTTGGGTGATTTTTTTTTCTTGAAACCTGGAGGTTTTTAGCAACTAAATAACTGTTCTTAATAGTTTGAAGTCTTGGAGTGGCTGTGTGGGTGGGGATTTGCAGAGCCGCTGATGAGGGTGGATGTAAAAGGACACAGAAAGTTGAACTTGGGAAAGCTGGGATCATTGCTCATTTCCTTCATCACAATGCTCCTTGTAACAGCAGAACTCTGTGGAAATACAGCTGTAGCCCTTGCTATTTTGAAAATCAGATTTTGCTCCTTTTTCCTTTTAATAAAACTTCTGATCTGGTTGCCAGCTTCAGAGCTGTTACATTTAAGATTAGTTTTCCTCTCTTCTTCCTTCTCTGCAACATCTTCTAAATTTCTGTGATTCCTCCTGAATTTCTGGTCCCTAACAGAAGGATTACTCTCTTGCCTTTAGATATATATGTAAGGGCAAACTACTCCTTGATGTTTTGGGGAGAATCTACCCATTCTGCTACTATCCAAGACCAGGCATTGCAGGAAACTGGCAAGAGTTAATCTTTATTAAGCACAAGCATATAGGACCCACACAGACTCTATAGTTGCACTATATTCTCATGCTTACCATTTCCTTTATTGATTTGCCTGTCTAAATGAGTACTTCTAAACTCTGTGGGAGTTTTCCAATTAGATAAAAGGCAATTCATGTCACCCTGCTGCAGCTCTAACAGCCATAACCAAGAGAGTGCATTGAGGACTTCTCAGCAGAACAACCTAGTTTAATCAAGGCGGCCCCCTTCAGTGCTGCCTCATCTGCAGGACATCTCTCTCAACGCTTGCTTTACTCGAACTTTGGAGGAATGGGCTGCAGCTACGCTAACAGCTATACGGGTAGCAGAGAAGACGCATGAGCTTCCCTCTCTTAGGCTGGTTGGGGAAAGTGTTGCTGCTTCAAGAACGCAGGCGCGATGCACGCAGAGCTCGGCGCCTCGCTCCACTTGGAGCTGCCCGCAGCATCGCCCTTTCCAAATGAGAACAAAACGTCTCAGAAGACAGGCGCTGCTGCTTATGTGAGTGCTGCTGCTGTGAGAGCTGAATGTGATAAACCTGCTAACAGACAGAGCTGGACAGGCATTTGCTGAGTGTTATGCATTTGCTGGAGAGTTATCCTTTTGTGGGAGAAACAGGTGAAGGCGCTTAGGTTCCCTGTCCTGAGATAGTGCGCAGCTGGTGGACAATCCCTGGGCACGGCTGAGGAGTTCACAAAGGGAAGTGAGGGTTTCAAACTGAAACTCTGTTTAGCTCTGGAGTTGTTTAAAAACAAACAAACTCTCTGTTACTCTGCATCCTTTCTTGGCTTTGGCTCTCTGAATTTCTCCCTGCTGCTGCCTTCCAGCCTCCTCTCCAGCACGGCCTGCCCATTAGACCCGTCTGGCTGAAACACTTGGCAGATGCTCCTCTTCTCACCTTCGACAGGGTCTTGGTTTACTATCCAGCCCCTGGTCCCTACTGCTCTCCTTGATTGCTCCAGTGACACAGCCCACACGACCCTCCATCTTTTTGAGGCTGTGAGCAGTCTCCAGGCTTTGTGCGGCTTTGAAAGGCAGGAGACTCCCACCATCGCAGTGACAGTGCTTGAGCACTGCTGATGGGGTCCTGTCCCCATCAGCAGACCCTCAGCAGGTCCCTTCTGACCTTGGGCCAAATAGTAGCATTTAACTGCTGCTGAAGGGAGGGTGGGAGCGGGGGAAGACCGAGGAGGGAATAAAATGCCCCTCAGCAGGGAGGAATGCTCCTTCCCCAGCTGCCTGGGCTGGAAGGGGTTGGGGGGCTGCACCAGCACTTAGAGTAGTGCAGCCCGGTCCCACTAGGTGGGAGCCCAGGATTAGAATTAGGGCTGTTTATAGTTCTGCTTCTCACCTCCTCCTGCCCCTCTTCGGGGATTGTTTCTAAGCTCCCTTGCACAGCACAAAATGAAGCTGTTACAGGCTTTACTTTTTTTTTTTTTTTTTCCTCCAGAGGAATAAAGTGTCTCTGTGAAGTGCTGCTTTGAAGCCTGTGCATCTGCACACCTGTGAAATGCAGGAGAAGTTGGAGGACAGGAAAATGTTCTGGGGAGGAGAATATGGTTGAGGGAAAGAGCATGTGTTGTGGGGAGCCTGCTTGTCATCTATACATAGGACTGCTGGTGGGAACCTCTGGTGAATAGTGAGCAACCAACTGTTCCTTATGCATTGCCTGCAGCTCTGAGGGAGAGAGAGAAGGGGAAGGCATTCTTGGCCCCGTGTATTTGTTATTAAGAGAGAAATGCGACTGAGTACACAGAACTTAATTTGCACTGGTTTCTACCCATAGTCCTCCTGGAAGACACCGTGGCTTCACACAAACTCAGAATCACTGAGTGGCACTGAGCCGAAGGAAGGGGAATGGGATTCTCTTTGTGTACTCCACGGCCTCATTTACTATCTGATGTATGGTAAGGTGTGTCCATAATGTCCTGCAAAGAGCTTGTAGCTTTGACTGTAGAGGACAGAAAGCAGGAAAGTGTATACTCATGTAACCTACCTAGATACTGGGCAGAACTGTGATTTCTTTAACTGTGTAAGGTCCTACCCAGACACTTTCCAGTATCAGATGGTCTTTCCAAAGGAACAGGTCCATCTAAGTGCTCCTTGAGACTCAAGGGCAGTGCCACCATGTGCCCCAAACTGTGATCAGAGTCTTGTGGAGGATTGGGTGGTCAAGGCATAGTTTTTAGTTGCAGCTTCCCAGATTGTAACCAAAGTTACAGTGAGGAGTATTTTATTTACTGTCAATGTGGTTTATCGTTGCCACAGTTAATGCTGTATTATTTTATTGTTTCAGTAGGAAGGAAGAAGGGGGAATTTTGTTATTCTGTTTCTTATCCATTTTAATTTGTGATATGTAGGAAGAGATGATGCTTTTTGGTGGTGGGGTGCCATTGTTGTGTTTTATTTTGAGAGAGGGTGAGGGTGAGAGAGAGTAAAGAGCATTTGGTTATGATTCTCCATTGTTTCAGGTTAGGATGTCGTATTAGTGCTTGTGCATTGCCTATGCAGAGCAACCACAGAAAACATGCTGTGATTCCAGAAATTCTGGGCATGTTTTTGAGCTGGTTCTTTTCATTTCTCCCGGGCTTGATGGCTGGTCCTTCTTGTTTCAGAAACTACTAGTGCTCTTTCTGCAGCAACATGATGCTGCAAAAGTATCTCAGGCCCCCCTGTGAAGGGCGCTGGGACAGGCTGCCTGTAGGAGATGACTGGGACTCTCTGTGGCTTAGAGCTCATCTGGTGCCTTCTGGCTGGGGCAGTGTGGACAGAGCTGTGAGAAGCTCGTCACTGCTCTGTGCAGCTCAGCAAAGCCAGTTGTTGGACTCCCCTGTGTTCACAAGGTCCTGCAGTGTCCCCTTTATGGTGTAAAGAAGTGAGTCACCACAAAAGGTAACGTGCTTTTTTGGAGGAACGTAGCTCTTGGTTCAGCCTTAGCAGAAAGCGCTCCGAGTGCTTCTTCTCCTCCCATGGCCACGCGTGTCAGCCGGGCTGAACGCTGCAGTAGCTCTGCAATCTGTTCCCCTGCAGCCCTTTTGCAAAGTACATTAGCTGGCCGCTTCTGAAGTCTCGTTCTGCTACCCTTCACTGCAAGGCTACTCGGACCCTCCCACCGAGCGTGGTGCCCCTTTGGTGGGATGTTTCCAGGCTGTCGCTCTCAATCCTCAGAGGCATTGGAGCTTTCCTGCGGCGTGGCATTGCCAGTGTGTTAATGCCACCTGGCTGCTCGAAAGCAGAAAGGGAGATGGCTCTGCTCTGCTTGCCTTTCTTCTGGGGTGTTACCAGCCATCTTAACTCGTGTCTGTCTTCTCTAGCCTGCCCCTTTTTCCATTAAACTTGTAGGAACTCAGTTATTGGAAACTATACCCTCCTTTTCAAGTCTGGGTGAAATTAGCTATTGAGCTCAAAAGATGGGGGGAAGACTCGCAAATTTACACATTTAGTGGACAGACAGCATGAATGTATAACCATCCTATTATTAGAAAACTAAGTTAAAAATAAACAGCAAAATGCCTGGAAATTTACAGTGTGGTTCTCCGTATCTTAAACATCATCATATGATATTATACTTGTCTATACACAATGTTGTAAAAACTTTCAGTGGGGAAAAATAGGAAAAACAACCAAAACCAAATAATCGCAGTAAATGGTATGACTCTCACAGGAGCATAAGCAGAGAAGCAAAAACTCGACATCCAAAGCTAAAATGACTAATATGTTACTCATTTCTCACATTGAGAGACTGAGAGCAATGTGAAAAAGAAAATGTTAAAAAGAGTGAAAGGGGAGTTGAAAATTCTTTGAAGGCAGTTTACATTTTTTTCCTACCAAAACCTAAGTTCTTTTTCTTTTTTTCCTTCAAAATGTGTTTTGAATGCCTCTAGCTGTAAATCTTACGAGTATACTGAAGGGCTTTATTAATTTTAAGAATTCTTTAACCTTGCTTTACATCATCTGAGAGATGTAGCTTTACTCAGGAATATGTAATCACTGAGCAAGTGCTGCATCAGAGGGCAAGATGAATAGAATTAAGGTTGCCATGGGTACTTCACTTTTGAATTTCTTCACTTTTGAATTTAAAGTCTAAACATAAAAATCCCAGTAATTTTTGGCTTTTGTAGTTTAGCACTGAACACGCACATAAATTAGCGGCTTACTCATGGCTGCAGCGTAGCTATTACTGTCTAATGCATAATTCCCTGTACACAGACAAGCTTTGTTTTTACTTGTTCTCTAAGTTTTTAATTGCCTAGTGTTTTGCAGTACAACATAAAGAGCAGGTGTTCAGAAACCATGTAGAAATGAAGGGAGGGGGAAGGAGAACCAGGTTATCTTTTGACTGAGAAATTTCCTCTGGCGTTTGGAAGAACGGAATGGAAGATAAATGAAGACCAGCATTCAGCTGGGGGTTTTATGGATGTTAGTGCAGGCTATAAAATAAAAAATAAAAAAAATCAGAAGGAGTCTGTGAATAAAGGCATGTAAATGTCATTGATTGGGGGAACATCAAATTGCAGAACATTTCTTCTCCTTTATGCAAACTTGGGAAAGCAGTCTGCTGCTGGGAGGAGGTTAACTGATCCTAGCCTGGAAGTTTCATCAGGAAGTTGGATCAGACCTGTCTGATGCTCACGCCGGCACCTTGAGAGGCGTGCGGATAACGCGGCAGGTGCTGCGCTGAAATATGGAGAGCTGAAATGCTGCCGGGGGGCCTGAACTTGCTGCCCGTCTACCAGGGACTGCAGGCACGCGGGCTGAGGCTTTGGAGCTTGAGTTCTGCAGCACGTTTCTGAAAGCTGCGGGAAAGATCGTGAGTCCCCTTCAAGCTCAAAATACAGGGCAATGCTCTCATCTTCTGTTAAATGGGCACAAACAAGAGACCCAACATGTGCTGACCCGAGCTACGCCTGGTTGCAGAACCCTTTAATGAATACTCCCCTTACTGCTGAAGTAGCTGCCTCGTAATTAGTAATTGTGTGGCCACTGGGAGAGTCTTTCCTTAGCTTTGGGGAGAGTCTTACAGCCTTCACTTTCTGCACTGCAGTGTGAGTGGGCTGGTGCAGAGCTACCCTGGGTGGCCATATGAGCTCGGCGGGCTGCTCTCCTGGCTAACGGGAGTCCTCGAGGACAGGACGCGTCTCTTGCCATCCCTGCTCCCCGTGTTAGTGCTGGTTGGCTCCCCAGATCTGAGGGATGTGAGGAACCTACGAGATCACCCTGTCCATCTGCTTGGCTGGCGCGTGATTGTTCCCCACAGTGTGTTTTCAAGTGCTTTGACTCACTTAATTGATTCAAGTGGTGGGGTTTTCATTGCTTGTCTTGGGAGGCATATTTCAAAATATAATGGACTTCCTTGTTGAAAAGTATTTCCCGATATGCAGCCTACACTTTTGCTGGTTTAATTACTACTGCCATTTTGCAATTACCAGTGCTAATTACCATTGCTATGCTCATTTGTAAAACAATGTAGTGAGTTCTGAACTAAGCTGGCATCTTAGGATTCCCACTGATTCTGAAAAACACAGCTGGATGAATGCTCATCCTGTGGGAAACACTCCAGTAAAATACAACATTTTATTCTAAACCAAAGTAAAGCATTGAAGTGAAGTGAAAAAATTTCTTGTGAAATAAGGAGTTCAAGAAAAGAAGCACTTAAAATCAAAATAAAATATTTCAAATTTGACATTATTTTAAAGAATTTAGCCTAAATTTTTAATCATATTCTGTTTTAATTCTTTCTTTCCACGTTAACTTTTTTTTTAATGACTGCTACTTTCAGAGCAAGGGAAGCATCCTCTTTCCTGGCTGATGTGTCCCCTAATTCAGATGTGTGATAGTGCTCCACCAAGTTGTTTCCTCACTGGTGTATTAACTTCCTTGGACCACAGGGCACCTGAGGAATTGGGATCCCTGCCTCTGAGACAGTCCCCTGGCAGAATTGCTTTTCATGTAGGTGCACAGAGCTGACTCCTTGACTTCACAGCAGTCCTCTGCTGTTTGGCCAGAAAGCCAGGGAACCTAAGAAACCCTCACTGGAGGTCAGGGAGAAATTTGCCTGGAATTACCTGCAATTGCCACAGTCCCATAAACAGCTCACTTTTTAGAATCTTCCCATGGAAAACTATTTTGCTGGAAAAAAAAATTGTGTGTGTAGGGAGGGAGTTTCAAGGGAATAGCGTGGAAACGAGCAGAGAAATGATGGTTATGTTGGAGCACCTCTGCTGGCAGGACTGAATTCCTTCTGGTTACCGGAGATGCATTGATATGCTGTTCTACCTCTCCTAGTCTTGTGAGACATTCTGGGGGATATCTTTTTAATGATAATGGCCACACATTATAAGATATGCCTTGAGACGAGGTGGTTTTTATACACTCTTACTTGCATTACAAATGCAACACCTGTGGTATGAGTTGGTGAGAGTTAGTCTTGATGATGTTCAGTTGTTATTTCAGCTTCAGTGCATTTTAATCATGCTTCCTCTGTCAAACATAGCAAATATTTCCATTCTTCACTCAGGTAGTTTTTTCTTTTTCCCTGTAGCTCTTCGAAACGAAACAGAGCAGTAGGATTATTTCAGTTCATCTGTATGTTTGTGCGTCTCTGCTCGTAGCAAAAAGCATAGCATTTAAAAATCCATGTCTTTTGCAGGAACTGTTGCTATTGCCCTAGCTACCTGATATTCCACAATACCTGTAAAACCAAAGTCCACTGGAGTGTTTAAGGCTGGAAGAACATTTAATAGCAGGAAGGGAACCTGTACAGTGAATTGTGTTTTTTAAGTCCAGTTGCTGGGGGATTTGCAGTTTCTAGCCAAAGCAAAACGATAGTGGGTAATTTGAAGTGGAGGAACCCAAAATCTCAGTAGGATTGGCAGTGCTCAGGCTGGGGTCTGGAAGCAGCTACTCTAAATTTCTCCTCCTGATTTGTTCCCTGATGTACTTTCTAGTCTGGGGCAAGTCATTTACTTCATCTCTAGCTTTGGTGTTCCTGTCTGTAAAATGAAGGTGATAATGCTTGCAGTGATTAAGATGAGGAATGTTATGCAAGTGTTTTTAAGATTTAGAATGAGTATAAAGCAAGTTTTCTCTTTTAGCATTTTTTTCTGATACATGTCAGGATTAGCAGCCATAGGGTCTATAGACTTGTCACGGTTTTATTGTACTTATGTTTCTTTTGCCAGTATACAATAAGGTAAACTGTGCTCATGTGAACAGAAGAAGAATGCTGGGGAAGAAGGGCATGGAGAAGAGATGGTTGCAAAATGTCAGGGGAGGATATTCTCAAATAATACTCTCAGTATTCTACTCTGCATCCTCCTGGGTTTCAGGGACAGTAGAGACAGTAGCAAGCTTCCTTGCTGGAGTGGGAAGCAAACACGCCAAACCTTCATCTTTGTGGGAGCAGCCCATATTCTGTGGCAGAGCCTGGAGGTGGGCTCCCATCAGTGGCTTTAATGGAAATCTGTGAGCGAGCCACCTGGGGAAGGCAACGATGATTAAGAATAAAAAAATAACCACAAGAGACAAAAAGTCTGTATAGAGAAGGTGAGAGGAGCTGTTGGAGACTGTAGAAGATGCCTAAGGCTTTGGGGTCCTGGAAGACTCTGAAAGTGGCCTGGAAATAGTGGGTAAATACAACGGTAAAGTAGTAAGCCCACGGAGGTAAGTGGCTGACGACAGGAGAGATCTGGACATCCCTTTTGCCAGGGCTGAAACCGTCAGTGCCAACCAGAAGGAAAGTAGAGCCCTGACGGGAGGTTACGTGTGCCGCTGTACGTGTCTGCCTCTCTCAAGCTCCTTCTCACCACCAGTTCTTAGAGGAATGTAATGTTGGCATTATCTGAAATCTCTTGCAATTTTCACTGTTTTGCTATTCTCCCCCTTTCCCCATTGGGTTAACCTTTTTATTAAGTCACAAAACTGGCTCAAATTCTCCGTATGCTGTGAAGGGGAAGACTTGAAGCGAAATCCCAGTAGAGAAACTGGTTCTTCAATTCCACGTGAGGGAAGACAGCTGGAGTGGGAGAGCTTGTAGGAGACGGCCTGATTTGCAGAGTCAGGAAGGGCAAGAGAAATAAGAGGAGCTCCAGTGAAAACAGCTGAGTTGCATGTAAATAAGAGAGGGATGTAAAGTATAGCTTATGGCACAATTCTCTACAGAGGGGAAATAGAAAAGAAATCTATCTTGCGTCTGATTTACCCTGATGTGTTCCTTAGCAGGCTGCTGCTGGATGGCTTTCGGAATCCTTGTCCTGGGGTGCCATGATGTAACCATTCCCCTTTAGCCCCCTCTGTCTCACTGTGATGTTAATGTTTCCTTTGGTTGTCTCTTGTCTCCTATGAATAATTAAGCACAGGCTATCCTGAACTCTTCTGAATCTGAGACAAAATTTTAATATCTTTGATATTAATCAGAGATTGTTTCCATTGCAACAGGCTTTGTATTCATTGACATATGTACACTAAGTAAAACAATGTAAGCTCTGCTATGTAGAAGTTCTTTGGAGGATTATTCCGTATAGTTGAAATTTATAGTTCCCTATTGATTTGAAACATCAACAATAGATTTGAGGAAATTTCTGCACACAGTTTTACTATTAGTCTGGAAGCTATTTTTTATATATATATATTGTGCCTGGGCTCCCTCTGGAATGTTCTCTTATTTAAAAAAAAAAAAAAAAAAAAAAAAAAAGAAAAAGAAAAACTCAAAAAAGCTGAAAATACTTTATAAGGTTTTATTAAAAAGTATCAAACAAACACATGAAATAAAAGTACTGTTTATGTCATTGCAGGGTTCAGTACAACACTGTTCTTTATGTATGTTAGATATGTGACCAGAGAGTTTTACCGAATTATGCCAGCTGAGGAAAGGAGCCACTAGAATTAATGTCTAGTTGGACTTTGAAAGAGCCTTCTGTGAAAACAATGCCACACAGCATAAGAATAATTAATTACAGTACTCTGAAGATGCAAAATGCCATGTAAATCCCAGGCATTCATCACAGCATTTAGACTCTAATGGCTAATAACAGATCTGATTTTGCTTTCAATGAATCATCATCAAAGAAAATTTTGTTTCTCTGAATATTTTCACTATTTTCCATATGTGTTTTATTATAGTGTGAGCACACACAAAGGAGAAACATTTAATTTATTAAAATCAGACTCTGCCAGTATTGGTGCAGACAGTTTCAGTGCTTTCCCCTGAGAAGATCTAGATGATCTCGGACAGAACTGCATGTCTGAAACCTATTTGGTGATGCTGAGACGTTTACCAACTTTTATTTATTAAGAACAGAGTAAGCAGTAAGATCTATGTTGGTTTAATCGAAAGGGAAGATAGTAAAAGTCATATTTCCTTGAACCTTGTTATTACTATTTGAAGAGCTTATAGATAATGTTATTCTGAGGTGTATTTTCTCTTCTCTTTATTTTAATAAAATAGGATGTTATTGTGCTGTGACCAGCCGCATATCCTTTTTGTTAAGGATGCAGTCTGATTGACATCAGTAACTAAATGCAGATTACGTACTTTAATTTTTTACCAGTGATCTGTTCACCATGCTGTCTCGACATGAGCAGAACCGTAGTTTTGTCCGTCTGTCAATGCACCCTGACAATGGGCAAAATGCATCAGAAGTTTTGTCACACTTCTGACCATTACTGTTCTCACAAAAGAGATTTTTAGTGCCTTATCAGGCTTGGAGGAATTCCTATTGCACAGGGGCATGGCTGGATTTCTGTTTCTTTTTTTGAAGCTATTTCAGTGTTTTCTTAATTTGTCTTTCTTTTCAACATGAGTGTTGCCTTGTACTGTTAGTTTACAGACAGTGCTGTGATAGAGATATTTCTTGTAATGAATTTGTGACTGTCCCCATAAAGACATCCTCGTAATAAGTGATCTTTTTCCTGCAAAGCTCAGGGAAGGAAGCCAAGATGTTCAGCTCTGGAAACAAAGACTCCCCAGTCATTTTTTCCCGGAAAATAAACAAACAAACTTTTATTTAATTTTTTTTTTTTTGTTAGTAGCAGAGGCTCTTTTAGGCTCTGAGTTTTGACAGAAGTAACCTGCTGAGCACCAGTGTTGCTGTTATGTGCCTTAGAATCCCTCATCCTTGTCTGGTGCGCAGGTCCCCTTCGAATCTTATGTTATGGTCCATTTTCCTGAGGTCCATCCTCTGGGGTGAGAATGTCCTGGATGTTCATTCAGTTCAGAGTTTCTTTCGAGCATGGCTGTCTTCTTGAAGTGCGTATTCCCTTACGCTAGTGTTAAACTTCCTCGTCTATGCATTTTATTTTTGCAGCACTTCTTCCTTTAAGGAAAGGTTGTTAATGGTTATGATACGCTTGCTGTTTATCTTAATTTATTAGCTGATGCAAGACTAATAGTATATGGATATTTTTAAAAATAATAGATCCATTATCCTTGAGACTATTATAAGCTGAGTGACTTCTTCAGTTAATAATTCACATTTTTTATTCAATTTGCCAGTTAAACATCACATTTTCATTTTTAACATTTATCGCTTTTTGGAAAAAATTAATTTCCTGTCATTGTCTCATAATGAAGCTCACTGTGCATACTGTGTAAAGGACAGTATAAAGTAAAGGACACTAATGAGCGGGACATAGCACAAATTGTTTCAAATCACTGTCCTTTAAAGCGGACACATTGAACATAACTGTGGTAAAAGAAAAACTGAGGGAAGCGGCAAAATCCAGTGGGAAAAAATGTTGTACTGAGCTGTGTGCCTGGTGCTGTGACTATGGTCCTACCTCTGAAAAAATGTTTGTTGATACTGAGGTGAAATATTAGTTTCCTTTCAGGCTGAAACCTTTTTCTGAAATTCTGTTGTGGTCAGGTTTGGGGCACGGTGCATGCAGGTGTTTGTGCTCCAGGTTCCCTCTTCTGGATCCAGCCACATTGCTCATGTGGTGAGAAACAGCAAAAGGGGCTTCAACCTGGCAGTGACTGCGTGGGACTGATGCTTTGGGTGTGGGAAGCAAAGCGCCTTCCCCAGGTGAGCACAGAGGCGCTGCAGAAGAGGTGCAAGGGTAAAAGGACCAGGTATGGGATCAATAATATTAGTATAAATGAATCTTCTGGGAACCTGGCCAGATCCCATGAATTGGAAGAGGCTACGTTTTCCTTTGGTGACAGCCACTACAGCCTTGAGATTTCCCCTTCTCTGCTTTGCTGAGTGGATCTCAGGTGTTTTATGAGCAAGTGAAAACCAAGATTCGCTTTGGTCCTACATTGTTAACGGGGATGATTTTCGTTTTTCTGCTAGAGCTGCTGCTGCACAAAGCCGGCAGGAGAGCCCAGGCAGTTATGCAGGAATGGGAAATGATACTCTGTGATTGATCTGAAAGGCACAGAAAGGCAAGAAAGGAGTGAAGGCAATCGTGTGGGCTCAGCTGTTTACTATTTGCAGTGTGAGACTGTGAACAGGAGACTTTTTCTACACTTCTTAAGTGAACCCGGTGAATTGAATGTACAATGTTAGCTCAGGCCGTAGTCCCTCAGTTTTCTGTGGTTTAGTGAATAAGGACGGTGCTTGTGATTTTTCATTTCATTCCCTAAAACACTACTGAAAATGAATTGAAAGTTGCGTGATTGTGCTGCGTCTGCTGCTATGCCTTGTATTTTCTCTCCCTCCCAACTATCTTGTGACTCAATTAATTTTAAGGTCATTTGATGAAGAAGTAGAATATTCAAAAATCATGAGTTCCTATTAGTTTCGTGAGAGTAGGTGGCTGGTTGCAGAAGGTGGGTCTTATGCATGCCCCCATGAAGCAAAAATCATTGGAAAATGCACACAGAGCGCAAAGCTGTGTTTTGAGTTAAAACTTTCTAGAAACCATGCTTCCTAGCTTTGGCTGCTGCAGGCTTTGTTAGCTTTTCGTTTTAATGTATCAAATTTGTCTTTGTGATGGCGGAATGGAGGTTATTCCGTTCATTCGGTTTATGTGAGGAAATTTTCCATACAAATGATGCAAGACTGAGTTTACAGTCCAATTTGAGGTAAACCTGGGACTCTTCTTGAATGCTCTGCTCAGCCTGAAAGTCTGGTGATTCATAGGGCAGGAGTTTGACACCACAGCCAAACTTTCTGATTTATGAGAATATAAAATGTTAAAACATTCTTTTTCCCTTTATAATTGGCAATCCCGAGTCTCCTGTGGGGAAAGCCTATTTCACATTAAAATAAAATAAAATGTCACAGTTACACTGAAGAAGGTAAGGGTATTTCTTTTCCTGTTTGATTAACCATAATATTGTTTTTACCCTTAAACATGACTTGTTTCCCTTTCTACCTTGTACTGACAATATCCAGAGGGTACTTGTGCAAACCTACAGTTTTTATTCCTTTATTTATATCCCAGAGAGGTACATCTCCCAGAAACTTTCTAAGAAAAGGCCAGGGAAATAAAAATTGTTGAAAGTCTTATAACCACACCACCAAAGTATTTTAACCTCTTTATTGCTGCGTGGATTCATGCCTACAAATATTCCTCCTGGCCCAAGTTTGTTCTAGGTATGTAAGTGGTTTCTGTTGATGGATGGGACCTGTCTTTTCAGAGACCAAGAGGCCAAGTATTGTAGGTCTCACATGATTATGGTTTCCTCTTTTGTTCTTGCTTGTATGAGCTTAATCCAATATCTATTTGAGGAGATAAGTCTTCCTGTTGACTCATGCAGCACTTGAAGGACCAGGTAGGATAGAGCTGTCTGAAAGTTTTTGGTAGCTTGTTTTTATCAAAACTGGAATGACTTGGTGGTTTCTTTATAGCTGCTCTCTCTGGCTGTAAATATGCCTGGAGACAGAGCAAGTATCCAGCCCCAGCTATGGACCAGGCAGAACATCCCTGAACCTCTTGCCCCATACTGTAGATGAGAGCCTGAAGTATACAAGGCCCCTTCTGTATTCTCTTTTTTGCCAATGAGTGCTTGAAAAGTCTTTTATTTTCATTAGTACACAAAGAGACATAAAGAGACCAGTCCCACTGATGTACAGCTTGGACTTTTTCCTTTGAGGTGTTCCTACAGCAGCATGTGATTGCAATGGTACAGTCGTCATCCTAGGTGGTAAAACTTCTCTCTGTGCAGAGGGTCAGCACCAAGCCCAGAGGAAACCTGTATGCCACAGGAATCCTAGTCTGAAAGTGAACAAGGAGTTTAAATTGGCCTTTAGGGGTGAATTTCAGTGGTGGTTTATATCAAAGAGCAGCATCTGTGCTTTTTTCCTTTCCTTGTGTTATGCATGCATTCTGTGCTTTGGCTGTCATTGAAAAATCCAAGCTTTATTATTTTCCTGGATGTATAACTTGTTTTCTTGTGTATATTTAACTTTACTCCTTTCCTTATTTTATACTCGAAATAATAATTTCAAGAAACTGCTTTAGAGCAAAGAGAAAATGCTGTCCCATGCATTGAAATGTAGTATAATACTGTTCTAACGGAATGAAAGTAGGCCATATTTCAATTAGGCTCACATTGAGCCAAACAATTGTCTCTGTTGAGCTAGCTTGGATGCAAGAGGGCATTTGTAGAAGCAGAAAGAGCATGGTTGTCCTTGTTTATGCCAAACTCACTTGCTTCAGTGAAGAAGAAAATAATTTCATGAATTAAATCTGGAAACATGGGAAATGATGATGACCATTTGTGTGCAAGAAACTTTGTTGAAATCATCGGTTTTCCTTTGGTTTTATACCATTGTGAATGAAAGGATGGATTAATCTTATAGCAGGAACATGGAGGCACAATATCAAAAATGTCAAGGCACAGAAACAGCAACACAAAGAAGTAATAGGAAATTGTTCTGCAAACAGTAATAGGATGACCAAGGGAAGAGTTGGTCTTCTGCTCCTGGGAATAGGACATCCAAGCAACAGATGACATTGAGAAATAACTAATACTCCATCCACCTTCATGGAAGAGGTCACCCCCAACTAGTGTTGGACACACTTAGTAGAAGTGGCAAAGGATAAGATCTCAGCCCTTAACAGGGAAGAACAGAATGGAAACTTGTTGACTAATTTGATATTTTTAAATCAAGCTGGCCTCAGAAACTTCATCCAGGGTTATACAACCGCTGAAATGCCACAGTAAGTTACCAGTAGTCAAAATGCAGGGGCTGTCTTAGACTCAGTATTATTCAGTATTTTCATCAGTCACCTCGAAGACTATGTAGAGATCATTCTTGTTAAATGTACAGATGACACTAATTCAGGAGGGACTGCCATAATATTTTAAGGGAAGATATGAATTCTGAATGGTAAATTGAAGCTCCTATCTGAAAAAGAATAAGAGGTTCTGCAATAGTAACAAGGCAAGATATTATGGGTAGATAGGACTAATCATTCATGCAAATTTAGGATGGTGAGGTCCCATGGAAAATGGGTGAAGGGGAACATGGTAGTCACACACACAAAAAAAAAAATCTAGGATGCATAAATATGAAGTAATTGTTTTACTCAGATACTGCCAAACTACTCCACCTGGAGTGGTTTGCCCGGTTTTGGATACCACACTTCAAGAAAGATGTGGACCAACTATAGAGAGCTCACAGAAGAGCAAAGAGAAGAATCAAAGATTCAAAGACACACCTGAACGAAGCAGTTTCTCAGCATAGGGGGAAGTTGAAAGAGTGGGTTGTGGCAACATTTTTCAAATATTCAAGGCAGCTTGAATGCAAGGAAGGAAATAATCTATTTTCTACATCCAGGGAGTTGTTTGCTAGTACGAATATCCTCCCCAGCTGGTGCGTTGAACTGTGGTTTCTTCCTTATTTTGTGAATCAATATATGCATATCACATGATCTAATGCTGATGCGTGACCTGCCACCCTTTCTCAGATCATACAACTTAATACGTACCATTCTGTAGGTAAGGTTCAGAAAAAAGGCAGAAGGGACTTGTCAAGGAATACAGCCAATAGATGTTTGTGGCCAGTATGTGAACAATTGAGGCATTTCCATTTGAAGAAACAAGTGTGAATGGAGATTAGTTAGTTACAGGCTTTAAAAATGTTTCTTTAAACTTGGCCCACTTAACTATAAAGCTAGAAAATTGACTTGGCTTCCTGGGCAAACTTCAGTCAGCCTGATGAACATATGCAAAGATGTTTGGATAACAAAAGAGAGAGCATTACCAAGGTGATGCTTAATTGAGCTAAATCCACATATAATCATTCCTATTATAGTGAAGTACTGTAGCACTTAGATGAAGTAAGCCACTTAGAAAATTCTGCAAATGTTTCATTGTGTTGCTGCTGCTTCTCTAACTTACACTGATGAGGATGAAGAAATGCTCTATTGAAATCTGTGGTGCTAGGCAACTGTTAGACATCATATGACATGCCAATATTAAGGCAGACTTATGTTTTCTTTGATTTTTCTTTTTAGTAAATTATTCATTATTATTATAAGTGAATGGGCAGAGCTTCAAAAGAAAAAAAACAGCTAAGGAGATGAACACAAGGAGCTCATGTTGAACTGTTAGCAGCCATGAGGAAGGAGTTTTGGAAAAAAAAAAAAAGGTGTTGCCTTGGTCCCAGATCATCATTTGCCTCTCGAGTCACTTATGTAGGGAGTGTTTCACAGATTCTGGCTCCATTAATGACAGTTTTATACACTATGCACTCTAATTTATCTGTGGCTTTAGGAAAACCTGTTGCCTTTCAGGTGCCAGTTTGGCTAATGTGGATAAGTTCATGGGGAATGTCCTGCATTAGTGGCAGCCCATTTATCTGGGAAGAAAGGAGTCAAGCTAGCATGCTCATTCCTATGATATTCTTTTTTTTTTTTTTTTTTATTAGAAGTTGGTAAAAGATTAAAGTAAGGGGAGGAAATGGCAAAGTCCGCAGTTATTTCACACTTGTGTTTAGAGGTTCTTTTCTGGGCATGATCTGCATTTCTTCGTCTCGTCTCACCCTGTCTGGTGGATGGAGGTGGGTGGCCTGGTGCTAATGTAAAACCACCAGCTGTTTCTGTTAGGAATCGTAATAATCATCCACAGATTTTTCTTTTTTGTATGCTTTTTACTTGAGGTTAAGTGCTCTGGGAGTTGCTTGAATTGTTTACGTTTTTCTATAGGAGAAAGTGAAATATTCCTCGTCTTTTTGAGTACTACTTTTCTTTAAATTAAACCGTTTCCTTGCAAATTCTGTGCACTTGTATTAAACCATTCATTTAACCTTAAAAAAAAAAAAATGCAAGCTCATACAAGTGTGAATTCAGAAAAGTAGAGAACAATGTTTGGCTCATTTCCTGAGAAGGGCAGATGGGGTTCTTGGCATCTGTCTGTTCTTTATTTCTGAATATTGAGTTGGCCACAGTTTTTCACAGTCTTTGCCTGTTTCTTTCTCAAAGCTTTGGTCAGCCTGAATTCTAGAACAGCTGTATCTTTTGTGAAAAGTAAATGTCAATAAGACCCTTGGGGTCCTAGATGAGCAACTTCTTTCTTCCAGTCTTTCATGCTGGAGAGTGGCTGATTGTGGCTGACAGTGCTGTACTTCATAAATCTTTCTTTCCAGTTGTTTCTGAAAAATATAAGGAAATTTCTTTTGATATTGCTTTAGAGGAACACCTTGTTCTCTGTTTTCTTGCTGAAAGCTCACTAAAATCTTATTATTCAGAACTCAGCAATTCCTGAGAGGGATAACTGCTGTGAATTGGACTGGGAATTTAGGTAATGTAACAGTATTTCCTTGAGTCCTCTATTTAGAGGGGAAAATAAGAGGAAAAATGTGAATAAAGGAAGGAAAAATATGGCAGGTATGAGTTTAGGAAAATCTAGCATTCTGTAATTTTGTTTATATTTTACATTAAAACAGAACAGCAGACCTGATTAGAATTTAGTCCATAACAGTAGTGCTAATAGTTACCTCAGATAGACCTCACTTTGTCCTTTAGGATAGCAAGAAGGTTTTTTTTTTTCTTTTTTTTTCAAAATATGAAATAATATTGAGATTTGTTAGATATGAATCCTTTCAGCTTTCCTAAGAGTGTGTGCATCACTGGAGATATTAAAGACGAAAAAGCCTTATTCAGTCGTCAACAAGGCCGTTACAGGTTTTATTCTCTGGAGTGCAGTTTCTAGTATTGTGCTCTCGTGGTTTTATATTCTCTCAACAATAAGGCTGCCGTATCTTTTCTCAGGAGGATATTCTACTGCCTAATATGAATCACTATCAAGAAATACTCGAGATATCAAGCCTACTGTTTCTAAGAGGTCTGATGCAGCAGTGTATGAAGTTGTTGTGTACTGAGCTCGTGCTGATCCATCAACACGGAGAAGCTCAGTCTGAGCTTTGTGCTGCTGGAGTTCACAGGAAGGTTCTCATCAGAGGAGAAAGGTTTACTACATCCCTGTTGGATTTGCTTCACCTAAAATTAATTCTAAACAAAATTTATAAAAATTCATCCTCATTGGTAAAATATTCTGAGTAACCGGAGGACAGTGACTGGTACCTGATCAATACTGGCAAAACCGGGCTGCTCCCAAAACAGGAGCCACAGCTTCATTCTAGTCATTCCTCTGGAGTATATTAAGTATGTCCTTTCTGTTTTTGTTATTTCAAAGCTTTTGGGCATTTCCAGGCTGTTGATACCCCCCTCTCCTCATGGCTTGAACAAGCTACGGACACTTGGCTCTTTTAATTCTCTTTATAGTCCCTTCACCTAGTGTGTCTCACTTGTCTTTGAGCTCTGTCCATTTTATTGACATAAAGCAAACACAATGATCTACTAGCCAGGACTGAAGGCAGTTCAGCACATGGAGTCACTCTGGAGCCACAGAAGCATGGATTTTTACCTCTCTGACTGCTAAGCAGCAGCTGTAATAAAGCTGAAATATATGTATTAATTTTACTGTAAGCGTGCTCAGTTATGTGCATCTTTCAGCCCATCTCTATAACCAGTTATGGCTGTGCCTACAGAATACCAAGAAAACAGGCTACCTTATTAGGGATGTTTTATTACCTGCTTCATCCCAACCACTGAACCAGCAATGAAGTTTCTCCTCCGTAGTATCTTCCCAGTATATCTGTGATATGCCTGTAATCTTCATAGATGTTTGCAGAATTCTTAACATCTCAGGTGGCTGAGCATTGGCTGAGGTGTCCTATTGCTGGCTTAACAAGGAAAGCAGCCAAGAGAACTTTCTGACAGCACGAGCAAAGGAACCAGTAAAGCCCATTTAGAAATCTCCTGCAGCTTTTCTTTTTGAGGGCTCCCCAGGGAGCTCACTGGAAATAGTTCTGTCCATCTGCTGTGAGCGGGGATGCGTGTTGCAGCTGAGCTTTGCAGCCCAGCCCACTCAGTAACTCCGAGTCAAGGTATTAGCAGCCTTCAGTTGTTATTGCATCGCCTGCTTAAGAGCACACAAAGTGTGACTATGTTAACGATGGAGAGAGCAGGGGGCACGTTGTATGCGTATGTGCATTAATGTGAAGGGAATATTAACTGCAAAACCTCCGTTTTTTTTCGGTCAGAAGTTGTCAAGTTTGCCTTTTGATGTGAGAAACATGGTAAAAAAAATTGGACCAGGTTTTCTCCTGTTTTCATCAATATGAATGTGAATTCAGGCCACAGAACCCAACAAGAGACCATGAATTTATACTAGTGAGTACAGCATCCGAACCTTTGCCTGCACAGGCTTTTCCAGTCCTAGCTCTAAATTTCCTTTGTCCCTGGCTGTTCTTGTTGTCCATATTGCCATACACACCAGTCTTTTGAGATATATGTCTCTGGTGAGAAAGTGGATGGATCAAGGAGTTTGGCAATGTGCTGCTCATTGTCATCTACTAACCAAAGCTAGTATACTAAACTAGTAGATAGCTCTGCTCACAGTGTTTGGTTAACCTTTGAGATGTCCTGCATTGCTCCTTCCAACATATGAAATTTCCTCTCCCAACAGCATTTTGGCTATTGGGAAATGGCAAACCCATATGTTTCGGCTGTGCCATGTTCACAGCCTCAGCCTGCTCCAGCTGTGTTCTCCCAGTCCCTTTCAGGCAAGGGGGCAGATTCAGTGCCCTGTATATCCTTTTCCTGTGTGTTTTTGAGAATTTGTTGCCTGTTCCTTCATAAAATATGTCTGCAATGGCAGCCTCATATAATTGAGGGCAACCTCTTGAGACACTATTGCTATTTACAACTATTGTTTCTCTTCATTGAGATGCACCGTGCTATTTTCATGAAGTAGGGCAGTTCCCAGGGCTTCCAAATGTGTTGTTTTATTTGTTGTTTTTCTTTATCTGTTGCTGTCTACATCATCAAATCTCTAATGTGTTTGACATCAGGTTTTAACAGAGCAGGCAGGCATTCTGCTTTTCAATTTTGTGTTGAACACAATGTCAGAGGGTGACAACCCGCACTTGAACAGTATTGTTCCTTAATTAAATGGAACAAAATATGAATGTGAAACTGATTCCAAGGTCTTTCAAATAAGCACTATATTTTGATACCATTTTCTAATACCTCTTTAAATTAGGATAGTGGAGATTAGTGGTTGCTTGTCACTAGGCACTCTTTAAATTCATGTCCATTAAACTCTAGCCCAGTCTCGTCTACCTGTCCTATCTCTAGGCAGGTAGAATATGCAAGAAAAGTGGATTTGATATAAGCAGTTGTTAATTTAATTGTACTATCTTCTAGTGAGTCTATGCCAAGACAGTGCAAGTAGCAGTCTAAGGGAAGTTTGTTTTTCTATGCAGAATGAACAAAGTTTGGAAATATACCATTCCAGCCATGCTCACCTCACCCAGGAAGTAATTTACAGAGTAAATCCTTGCCGTTAGCTATTGAAATGGCTATCTACATGTTATTAGAAACTTTTTATTTTAAATGCAGACTGATGCATAAAACCTGTTTTTTTTTCCACTGCATGCAAAGGGTGCTGAATACATGCCTCATCACCAAATCTCTGTGCACCTCATATGTTTGGAAGTGCTTTTGTTTTCTCAGTGGGAAGGTGTGTGACACCACAGTAAGTAGCTACTGGTTAGTTCTGGGTAACTTACACCCTCAACAAAGGACTTTTTATGCTTTCTCTATATGAACATGTGGACATTCAGCCTGGGATACGGAAGCAACACTAATCCCCATTGTTGGGACATCCATTGAGAAGCCAGTTTTGTGCTACGGTCCTGTGCCACAGATGTGAGTCCTTTCTTTAACTCCTTTGGTTTCCCATGTCTATTTTCACCATGACATCCTCATATTTTTCATTTGGACTCCTGGTTTGGGCACAAACCCTTCCACCACTTTACATCCTTGAGGAGCCTTTGTATCCTTCCTTCTTCTGCTGGGTCACATGCATTGGTGATGGCTCCAGCAGTGCTGCATTCCATAGAAGTCATTTTCACCTCTAAAGAAAGTCGTGTTCGCCTCTAAAGGGAGGCAACCAGACAACCCGAAATAAAAAGTCATCGGATCCACTTGGTGCTGTCTTGCTGCCTTTTTTTTGGTGTCCGCCAGCGTGGCTGGTAGGGCCCACCGAGGCGTCTTTGGACCTAAGAGGTCGATCACGTAGGCTGAGCTGGGCTCTACGCATAACATCAGTTCTCTTGGGTGGTGTAGCTCTGTAATTCATCTTTAGATTAAAGTGTCTGTCCTGGATTTTAACCAATTCTGCATAGCTAAAGAACCAAATGCTAACATTCAAAACAGGGTAATACAGAGAAGCATTGACATGTTTTGGTAGTTTAAAGAAGCACCAGGTTTATTGTAGTGAAACAGGGAACTGCATTTGCATTTGATTCTTCAGCTCTAATCTCATCAGAGTTAAGACAGCCAAGATAAACCTAAGGCGAATTCATACTTAACATATCTTCTTTACGCAGTCATGCTTAACAGTGCTGCTATATATTCCTAGGACAACTATGGCCTGTTTTTTAGTGTGTATTGGAGTGTTTCCATTTTTAATATACAGATCTGACTTTGAGGAGGAGAAAAACATGTTTTTTTCTAAGTTTTTCATGCTGAGAACTACAATTAAAAGTAATTGCTTCTATTTCCAAAGTAAAACACGCCTTTTAAAAAGTATGATATTCACCAGTACCCAGGAGGACACTTAAGTCATGTAGAGACAGTTTCCATATTTCACTTTGTAGGTGCTCCCATCTGCCTCTCTTAAAGCTGTTCTTCCTGAGAGATGAATGAAGCAGGTTCCTGAAAAAGGCAGTGTAAAGGGAAGAGGAACACAGCATACCAGAAGTCGAAAAATGAAATAAATGTGATCACTGCATCAATCTAAAGGCATTTGTGCAAATTGCCTCATAAATATAAACAGTGTAGACTGCTGTGATAAGTAGAGACATTTTAAGGTTGAGATGTTTTGTATACAACTCTGATGCTAATTGTAAACTAAAAAGATAATATTGATAAATTAACCTTGCTTTACATTTTTTTTTGCTCATAAAATAAAGATCCAAGTCACATGAACTGAATGTGTTTTACCTATAAACCATTATAAATAAAAGAGAATCAAGAGAATATCTGATCTTTGAGGGGGAACAGCACTGTAAAATGGATTTAGAAACCAGTCCTGACCTGCTAACAAACTGTGCTGAAACAGCTTAACACAGAAGCCCCAGTCAGAATATCCCACATTTGGAAATTGGAATTTTATGCCTGGAAAGAAAAAGAGACCCATAAAAATTACAAGTTTAGATTATACAGAAAGGGGAGACATGGCTTTCTGCAGAGCTCATGCCTTCCTGGGATAGCCCACTGTTGTCCGACACGGCCAGAACAACTGGACAAGTATTAGTTTTGCTGGCCACCTTGCTGCGTGTGTTCCCTAGAGTGCACACTATGGACAGAGCAAAAGCCAGATGCTTGCCAAATACGACAGAAAGGAAGTACAGAATTAGATTCCTTCGCAACCTCTGAAAATGTTATGAAACTCGTGAGATTTACAGAACGTCACCAATGCTTTCTGGCTTAATGAATTGGCCAAATCCATTTCCCAGTGCAGTTTGGACCTGATCTATAGTTCAACCCCCCCGGCAGAGATAAATCTTGAAAAAAATGCAGCCCAGTCTATGAAGGGATAGGCCAGGCTTCTAGGAGACCTAAGCCTCTAAATATAAATCCAGATTATTAGAGGCTATGCTCAGGTAGCCATAGGCATGGGAAGTACTTTCAGAAGCAAGGGTGAGGTAGGTCAGAGCACTGGTAGGAAGCTTGGGAGACCTGCTGCCTGACACCCTGCTCTCCACAGATCTCTTGCAGGATTTGGGGCAGAACACTTTGCCTCTCTGCATCGCAGTTACGCAGTTGTGAAATGGGGACAGCTGTCCTCCTCTATTTCTCAGAGGACTTGTGAAAATAAAGGCATTAAAGATTGTGAAGCCATCTGTTGCTATGGTGATGAGGCTCATTTAGGCGCCGAAGAACCAAGTTTAGAAACTAATATGTTTCCTTGTACAACTTATTTAGAATATGGATGGGCGGTGCTGACGTATAGGGTCTGGTTCTGCCTCCAGTAACAGGGTTATTGATTTTCACTGGGGACAGGATCAGTCCTCTGTAGATTATAACAGACACGCTTTGTTAAACTCTGTTATGTTGAACACCTCAAATTGGGTCAGTTGCATAATGCCTTATGGCTGCTTGTTACACCAGATAAAAACAATGTGCAGGGTTTTAACACCTGTCATGATTGCTAGATGCTTCTACACTTCTTGTTAGGCGTTTGGAGCCAAGGTGACTGCAGTGGGAATGTGGAAACTTAGCAGCGGAGAAGGTTTGTAAAGTTGCTGGAGGTACTGGGGGAAAGAGCAGGGAAAGCTTAAAGGGGAAGGGATTTCCTTGTTTCAGACCTGTGGGAGTACTGTCATAGCATGCTATGGATGAGTCTGAGGATATGGAGTGACGTGCTCAGGTAAAGCAGAATCCGTGTGATACCTGTGATCCTGCTGGTGAGGGGGAAGGCTGGTAAAACACTTCTGTGTGTTGGTTTGGCCTGCAAGTGTAGGTTTGATATCCAGAGATTGACAGATTTTGCAAATCTTATCTGCCTGTCTTTTCGCAGTACTCTGCATCAGTACATCTAGTGCCATCTAGCATTACTGAATAATGTAGTTGGTTGGAAGGGACCTCTAGGTCCTCTGGTCCAATCCCCTGCTCAGAGGAGGGCCAAATTCAAAGCTAACCCAGGTTACTGGAATTCTTGTCTAATCAAGTTTTAAAAACCTCCAAGGATGGATATTCCCCAACCTTTCTGGGCTTCGGTTTCATTGCCTGTCTGCTGTGAAAAAGATTTTCCTTATATCTAACCAAAATTTTCCTTGATGCAACTTGTATGGCTTGGGTCTTTATTGGACTTTGAGGAAAAACTGCCAAGCAAGTGCAGTACCTCGAAGTCAATTTAGCGTGTCAACAGGACAGTGGGCTTATTAGCAAATGCAGTGCTGTGTGAACACAAGTCTCACTGCTCGCAGGACCTGAGCTATACCTCTGCGAGGGACAGCCCTGTGCCACACTGCTCATTCTCAGTTTGCATGGGTATCTCTTGCGCTATGCTGCTCTGCACCATCTGTGTTTGCCCTTGGAAATAAAAAGATGGGAAAACAAAAACCTATTTAAAATGGGAAGCTTTAATAAGCACTTGATACAAATAGATAAAGCATCTGGGGTCGGCTATAAGATGTTTGCTTTTAAATGGCCTATCAAAATATGAAATACTTCCTCTAAATCCGATCTTGAGAGAACTCCCAGAGTTCTATGTCCCATTTCCAGATGGCATAGCTTAATATTGTGGTGAATTATTTGGCACCCTTGAAATGAATTCTTCTTTTCCCTGCAACTGAGACAAAAGTATCATAATATTATGTCAGGATAGTTTGGTGAATTGTTGTTTCTTATATTACAGAATATTGTATTCCTTTCCAGACTTTTTGTGGTACCTGGTTAATATTCTCTGTTTTTAAACCGGACATGACTTTTTCCCTGTGTATTTGAGTCTCTGGGTTATTCTAGCATCCAATTCTCAACCAGATGTTTTTGTCCACTGTCTTATTTCTTTTTCCAGCTGCCCTGCAACTCTGATGTGTCTGATTCAGAGGGAGCATAGGAGCTGGTAAAACACTAAAGCAGCTAAAGTGATTATATGGTCCTACATGACCAGTTTGAGTTTTTCTTGGTCTTCAACCAAAGTGGTTATGACCACTAAATGCAAAATGATCTGAAGGGGGGGAAAGAAGAGTTCCTTATTTTCTGTATTTTGCCAAGACATTTTAGTCAGAAGCAATAGGAATACAAATGATTTTCTCTCTATTTTTTATCCAGGTGATGGCGCACATTGATTCTAATAGTTGAGAACAAATTTTGGTGGTAGTTATCCATGCATCACAGCTGCCTTTGTCAGTAATTTTCTATTAAAATAATGAATACAATTAAATGTGTAGAACACCAACATAAATACTCCTCTTTACCAGTGTTTACTGTTTAGAAAATGATTTTGAGATGAAGGATTCATGTTTCCTAGAGTTTATAATATTAATTTGTTCAGTCATTCACGGCTCTTTCAGGTGATTAAGCTAAGGCTCAAGTTCTGCTTTCCTGTACCTCTGAGTCATTGCAATGAATTCCAGTTTTTATTTGCTTCTCTTGCCTAAAGTACAAGCCAACAATCACAAGTAAATGCACTTCAGAAATTTCACAGGTGCTACATGAAAACTGGCTTATAAATTAAATTGAGACAGAGTTGGATGCAGCTGAAACATAAAAGTAAAGGCTGCATAACTGCATTCCTGATACTGGGACCGTGACGTGGGGGACATTTACCACTTCAGATGATCTCCTGAGTGGGGCTTGAAGAAACATGGGAAAGTAGAGTCAAGGCAAAGCGAGGGCAGAGACAGGAACAGGTGTTGCAGAACATACAAGACAAAATCAAACAGCTGAGGAGTCAAAATATGTCAGGTACAGAGTGGTTGAGGTAGAAAAATGCTTGGAAGCCAGACAGAGGATCAGAAAACCATCACGACCAAGCAAAATGCAGTCAGAAACAAGGAGAGGGCAGGGCAGGAATGAGTGGCACTGGCCCTTGGAGCAAGCTCAGGACGAAGTGTGAGAGCACCATGTGGCGCAGATACTGGCTGTCCGCCTGTCCTCTTACCAGCCTGGGCATTGCTAGGCTGGTTCAGGCTGACCATGCGCACTCTCCAGCACCTCTGCAAGCTGTGCTGCCTGGTTGCACTTGCTGCTAATGGCTGGGCTACATGTTTCTTAACCCCCTTCTTGGCAGTGCCTCTACAAGGAAAGGAGCAGAGTGGCTGTCTCTTTCCTTTCAGTCTGTTGGCCTGGTTCTTTGGCTCGCCAGGGGTATTTTCATTAAGGGGTTGCAAAGCTCTCTTCAGCCTGTTTGAAATTAGCAGGTTGTGGCCCAGGATTTCTAAGACATGTGATGTGGCCTTGCAAAAGCAGTTACAGCTTAGAGTGGTGTATGTGCCACACTCTCTCAATAGATGATTGATTGCTCTATTATCCTCCAGGGCAGGGAGAGGATGAGCAGACAGAGTTATCAGCGAAGGAGAAAAGTGCATCATTTTGTTTTTTTTTCTTATTCTGATCTAAGCACTTGGGTGAATCCATAGTGAGCAAGGCGTGCATGTAAATGGCCCAGACTTTTTTCATTGCCCAGTTTCAGTATTCTCCAAACAGCATGCAGCTTTCCAAAGATTTGGTGGTATGTCTACAGGGAATATTTCCATTTGCTGTACCCAAAACTAAATAAAAGACTTTCAGTGCCAAAAGCCTTTGGACCTTCACTGTGTTTCCATACTGGAAACCCAAGTTAAACACTGAATGTCCTCTGCAAACTTAGGCTCTGCTTTAGAACCTGGACTGGTGTTTTGTGGAATATCCCATGTGGCTATGAAAGCAGACTTGCATCATGGTTCAAACTTGATACAAGCAAAAACTTAGCTGATGTAGAAGCAATGAGCCTTTGTTCCATTTCTTCCATTGTTTGGAGAGAGAATGTTTTATGAAAAATGGCCACATTAAGGTTAACTTTGCAGCTGATAGCTGTACCACTACGGCCTGTAGCAGTATCATCTCATTTCAACACTCGGTGACTGCAGTAAAAGATTCAATGGGCTCAATTTTGGTTTTACTCGGATGTGTTTATGCCAGCAGGCTTCTGTGGTGGTGTTATTGTTTGTTTATAACTGTCAGAACAAGAACAGAGCTTCTGGGAACAAATCTAGATAACTGGAATATTTCTGTGGAATTCAACTTGTTCCTTGCTTTCCCTCATCCTGTCTCAAAAGCAAACTATCCAGGCAAGGGACTGAAACAACTTCGCAGGTTGGTACTGTCCCAAGAAGGTCATCGTAAAAGTTGTACAACTCGGCAATGGTTTAAAAATAAGCAATGAAACCTGCTTGTCTCATTTCTTCAGAAGAGAGGGAATGGGTACCGATCTTAAAGAGAAGTTTTTGAGCTGTGAATTCCAAACAGACAGAGGCATCTATTGCAGCTGTGAAGGAGTTGTTGGAGGGGAATGTGGACATAAGAAACAGCGTATCCTTGCTGTGTGTTCGTTAGCTAAGGGTGGAGGAGTGTGGATTTTAGGTGGTCCATTGGTTTGTAAGGTTGGTGTGCATTATACACTGCTATCATGCATCAAATGCACCATGTACTAGGCAAGACCTGTCAGTACGGGTGGGGTCTGTAAAAGTGAGATATGATGGTGGCTGTCTTCAATTCTGGCTTTAGTGTGAACTTCTTTGCCCAAGGACGTAACTTGTTTTCATTGGCATTATATTTTCTCTAACAGGTAAACTGAGATTTCCTTACTGTCTGAATTGGGAAGAACATTTTGCTTTGGTAAAATAAATGGAAAAGCCTATTATTAGACAGACGAAGGGAAAGACAGGGAGACTTTTTGTCCCTTAATGTGTTCTTAAGAAAATCTCAAAGATGTGCTGTTTAGAAATTGGTGAAAACTAGATGGGATTTAAATATTAAGAGGCAGGAATCTGCCTTCAGGTAAAGGATGACATTTGCACAGTAACAAGAAGGACTCACCTGTTGTTAGGTGAATGTCTAACTAGAATTCAAAATTCCTGTGCATTAGTGACCTTATACCTTGGATGGCAATGGGAAATATGCTAAGCAAGGAGTCCACCTCTCCATCATGTTCCACCATAGGAACTGATTGGAGGGAAATCATAAACAGGGTGTAGCATAACAAGATACTGAGCTAAATTTGATCACTGCTCAGCTAAACTCCCATTGCTTTTAATAGAATAATGGACTGCTTTATTTTTCTCTTTCATTTTTTTTTTTTTTTTTTTTTTAAGTTGTGTTGATTTCTGTTACCAAAATGGAGGTGGTTGGTTCAAACATAATGTTCTTTTTTGGAAGTCTTTGAACCAGCTTTCCTGTAAATAATTTGTTTCAAATGCAGTTACTTCTTAACTTTTTGTTATGTTTGAACAGTTCAGGCAAGTTAACATCAACTGATTTTACTGAGGTTTGCCATTGGGGGTGTAACTCAACCAGAACAGGAACACGACCCCTCTAGTGGCTACTCATCGTGTTGCCACAGGTAGTAGGTACGGTCATCTCCTGTTCTGTTACTTCCACTTTTCTAGAAATGTTACAATTCCCTCCTTCAAGAAAAACACATCCAAGGCCAACTCGGTTCTTTAGTAATTCCCCCCAACCCCCTTTTAATTTTATTTTCCATTTTTTTCTTCTGTCTATAAACTACCTGCTTATTGGACCCTGAAAATATTCCATACATCTACTGAATATAGCCTGAAAATAAAAGTATTACTTTCATAAGGAGTGCAAGGTGAAATAGATGACAACTTTTACTTTTAATTGCTCCTCTATGCAAAGCATCCAAGTGACTGTAGCACTTAAAATGCAGAGAAATGGACTTATGATGTCTGCTGGAGTTTCACAGGGTGAAAATATGTGAGACAGAAACTTCCCCAACTATACTGCCAGAGGCCAGCATTGCTCGTCTGCAGTAATTCTCATTAGTTCTGGATGAGCTCAACTGGGTGTTTGTATGAGTCCACAAAACACATCTTTATTTGAGATTTAAACACACAATCCAATAATGAGCTGGTGTAAATCAGTTGACTTTAGGAAACATATGCAGCTGCAGAATTAGCCCCTGGTAAGCAGCATCAATGAATGTCTGATGGTGCCGTGGAGGGCAGCACTGTGCAGTTTCCTACTGCAGCTGGGGATCCAACATTTTTTATTTTGTATTTTTATTTTTATTTATTTTTTATATAATAATAATAATTAATAATAATAATTAAGGGGGGAGGGTTTCTTCATTTCCATTAGGATGAATAAGGAATTGCTCCACTTCTTATTGGAAAACAATGGAAGGGAAGAGGTGTCTTAATCAGTTTCCACATGGAAATCTTTAAGACACTGTTGTTGGACAGATACAGCAATAGTTTTCAGTATGGCTTTTTGTGTGCCATGTGGTTATTTCTGTGTGAGGACACCTTGTGTGTTATAAGTGTAACTGTTACCTGAAATCATTTTAGCCTGCAGATTTAAATAGTTTTCTGGGAAACTTTCTGACTTGCCTGTGTTTTTGCAAGTTTTATATCATCATAGAGCCTCGCAAAGCTTCTGTTTCTCTCCAAGAGCTTTTAAATAGGCTAAAGCAAACTTATCTTGCCTCTCTGTCTCACAGAGGAGTACGACTGTCTGTGGATGTTCTAAATCGTGTTTTCAGAAGTTGTAGAATAAATGAATCCTGACCGACTTTTCAGGATTTCTTTGGTGGCTTCTTATGGTATTCAGGGAAGATTTCTGCCTACATTAACTTAAGTTCAGCGTGACCTTAATTCACTGCTGAAAATGGGGTTTGAAGATATCTGTTTATTTCCACCACCCCCCGGAAAACTTCCCCGTGGAAGTTTAGCTCCTCTAAAAAGAAGACTCTCCAACTCATTTGTTCATATACTCTAATCTTTTAATAACCAACACTTAATTTTGTTTTAGTCTCAACTCTTTTACTTCCTCTGCTGTAATATCATAGGCAAGGTCCTTAACCTCCATCTGCCTTGGGTTATCCACGTAAAAATGGTTATCTAAATAGCAACCTACTTATATTATTAAGGGTCAATTCATTTATTAATTAACTGAAAGCACTCAGAAAATATAAAATGCCATCATATAATTTTTATCATTAACAGCACATCAAAACTGAGAATGCTAAAACATTCATTTGCAAAATCTAGTTGGTACTGATAGAATATTACGTTAGCTCGAAGTGGGAAGGTGCATTATCCGGACGCGTGTGAAGGCATATGCAGTGTTATGGTCCCTAGCAGTGGAAAAATCCTGGTTCTGAGCTTCCCTCGTGGCAGCTTGAGACAGGGAAAGCACCGATTGGCAATAGTGATGTGCTCTAATGCAAGACTGATGGAAAATATACCAACAGTTCGGACTGATTTGGAGTGGGTATAGATCTATATCATGTAAAAATTTTAAACCTGCTCTTGCTTTTTGGTCTGTCTGTAATCATTCCCTGAGACTTTCCACTGTGTTTTTGACTTGTCCTCTGTGGGCTGCCTATTTGATGGCATGAAAGGATGAGCAGGAGACAGAATTTGTTTCTCAATATGAGTTGCTCCAATACGCGGTGCCTTTCTGCGTGTCTGTCTTCTTCAAAGTTCGCTCCTGCTCAAAGTGGGCACTTTCTGTTACGTTGCGTTGAGGGGCTTGTAGCAAGGGAATGATGCTGTTCGCTGATGGGGAGGACGCTGTGCTTTGATCAGCAGCTTTTGTCCCCGCTGAACACCCTCGCTCTGATCTGAATGCCGCGTGCGCGCCTCTGGATGCTTGATCTGTGTATTTTGTTTGCTGTAGTTCTTGTCACAGCATTATGCAAAGCTTGTTAAAATGCTGAAGCTCTCCCCGCCCTCAGATTATTTTGCCTGTGCTATTTTTGTGACCTCTGGCTGAGGCATAGCTTCTGTACACCTCATATACCACATATTACTGCTGTTTATATCAGAAATAGGATGCTCTAACTTATCTACAACTATCTAGGTTATGAAAATATATATTCAGCAAATGTCCTCTTTGTTTTGTCACTTTTCAGCCTTCTGTTCTTTTCTGTGTAGCTCAGACTGACCAAACCTAGTAACTTTATGCTTTCTCCTGGCAGATTTGAATGCCCACGCGTCAAAGCACTGAAGTTCTTAATCCTGCTATCTGTGTAGACTGTATAGATGCCCACAGGGCCATTCTCACTACAAAACCCCACTTCTTTGCTTTCCTTTGGAAGCAGTGGTGCTAGTGGAGCCAGGGTGTGTCACCTGGCAAGTGCCTGTTTTTTCATACCCAGCTAGAGGGGATTCAAACCCCGCTTCTGTGGGACAGAAGTGATTACCCCATGAATCATTGCAAGCTATTTGAGGCCAAGCTGCAGATGGCTCTTCCAAGGTGCTAAATATTGCTTACATTAATAAAATACTTTTTTTTTTAAACCCCACAGTATCTATCACACTTCGATAATCCTGAAGTAGACATAAGACACCTGAGTTTTACCCTAAGATAAATTTAATGAGATAAGGGACAGCATGGACCTCATCTAATTTATCTGCGATAAAACATAAATGGCAAGCACCTTGAGAGCTAGGCAGCATCAAAGCAGATGTTTATTATTTATGGCATATACTTGCAACAGAAGATGCATTTACATGTAAAATGTATTGCCAGGATTGGTCAAAAAGTAGCACTTGCACCAGTGGTAAGGCACTTTCTGATCAGTTGCGTGTCATGGTTTGTCAGTCAAAGTGGAATTGCTGCTGCATTCCCCTACAGCCTTCGCAGACACAAGGTCAAGGTAGTGGGAGCGCTCAACACTAATCAGTTCCTTCACAGCATCAAAAGCTTTATATTCGCTCTTATCAGCTAAATATACAAGAAGCAAAATTTCTAATTTTCTGGGAATCTTAGTCCAAGTATAAAAGCTGGACTTTTATCTACACTTTATATGTCGTGGACTGCATTTGGTTTCTTTTGCAGCAGCTGAGACACCCTGTGTTGCAAACTATAGATGCTCTGCCTTCAGCGTCAGTCTCGCTGGTAGGAACGGTGACCCTCTGCTCTCACACCGGTGTCATCCTGAGCAAAGTGCATGGCAGAAATGCTCTTTCTTTAGAAAGTGCTATCTGCTTCATTAATCTTGTACTTAGTCTTAGGTATTAGATCATTTAAAAAACCCTTTCCCTTTATGGGTTAAAATAAGCCCTAACAGTGTACAAGCTTAAACAACCAGCAAATAGTTGTTATACCTTTGTGATAGAAACTCTTCAGCCATGCCTTTAACTTATGCAAAGAATTTGGGGTGCAAATAACATGGCCTAAAGTAATTTAAGCAAGCAAAATGCATCGTGCTTAGGGATGATCATTCTAATCACTTCATCCTTAGGTACAGTGACAGGACTCAGCTGTGGAAACACTGCAAAGTGCTCAGTTCTGTGGCAGTCTAAATTAGACTGCGCTGGAACAGGAGCTGCAGAGCCACCTGTTTGCCTTTCCAGTGCTGTAACTATAGAGAGTGGGACTCGGTATCTATAAAAATACATCCTGTGTAGCAAACAAAATAAAAAATCCCACCAGCTTGAATGACAGGTCTTTTGAAAGGGGAGAAAGAGAATGTAGCTAACACTCTTCCCTCTGCTTCTGTCATTGCAGTAGGACTCTGGCATTAGTTTTATAATGCTTTTCAGACATATAAGCACCCTTTCCTTTACAACCTCTCAAATTATTCCACAGTTCCATGGGAAGAGATTTCTTGTGCAAAGAGATATTCCCAAATCCCCTAGCCAAGGAGTCAGGTGGATTAAAAAACTGAACAAAGATAACCCGTCTGCCTTAAGGCAGCAGAATATTTAGCCTATTGCTACCTTTTTTTTATTATTTTTATTATTATTATTTTCCTCTCCCAGCTTTATCTTCTGAAAGCTCTCCTTTCCCCCTCCCCTTCCCCTCTTTGCCATATGAAAACCTCAGTGTGACTCGGGTGCTCACAACCTCCAGGTTGCTTGGATGCTGTTGCTGCCCAAGCCTCTGAGCCTTGAAATTGTTCTCCTGGCATGAGTGTGATTTTTTTTTCCCCCCTTAGAGCTGAATCTGGCCCTTTTCAATCTCATCTGTTAATGCTGACTGGTCCTTCTATCTTAGTGTTTGTAAAAACATTAATTGGGCTGACCATACACAGCTAGGTAGGGAGCAGCACAGGCGGCCCGCTGTGGGTACGGAGAGATGCAGAAGGCCAGCGGAGATGTAATCTGCTCGTTATTTAAGGCTCACTAATAATCGCAGGAGTTCTGTCTTGGTTGCCAGTTTTTAGATTTGTGTGTTGAAACATCTTGAACAAAATGTTAGTGAGAGCATTTCTGCAGCGTCCTGCTGACTGAATTGCTGCCGCGTTTGCCATCTGCCTGCAAGCTCACAGTGGTAATTATAGTGAGTCTCGCAAGTGCTGGAACGAGAGGTATGTCAAATGCATTTTCCTTCCTTTTGAAGGTAATTTTCATTTTCTCAACTCATTTGAAACTGCATATGATTATCAGCTGCAGGTGTGAGAGCCACACAGAAGAAGACAGACATGTGTACACACCCACAGAGCAAGATATCTACTCCTAGAGTGTCCAGAAGAGCTTACATACTAATCTCGGCACTTTTAAATTAAATGCAATACTGGAGAAAATTCCCTCATTATTACTGCTCCTGTCCTTGTGGGTAGAATCTTAATGTCTCTCTTATTAGTGTAATAGTATAGAAAGCACTTGATTTGGGTGACATTCACTGGAATAACATGCGCTGGAATAATAACATGTATATTATAAAAGCTTCTGAAAGTGGAAGTCACATCCCGTTTGCTGAAACTTGCAGGGGTTTCTAGTTTTAGCTGAGTTGCTGTTGCTAGATATGTCAGTTGTTTCAAAACCTTGCAGGGTTAAAAAGGATTGTGAGTAGCAAGGAGAGGTAACTGAAGTAGGTGGTATTAACAACCTTCCTCTGGTTGCTGCAGGCGTTTCATTTAGTTGCCATTCAGAGCACCTGATTGTATTCTGCGTGGTCGGTGAAGAAAAGAGGTGAGTCCAGAGCCTGATCCAGAAGACTTAAGTTAGGTGCATGTATTCCCTGCACGGTTGGCGTGGGATGTAATGTACAGCCCGTAGATCTTTGACCATCAGCCTGGTGCTAACAGGGTGTCCTTCAGGGGGCAGAAGGGGGAGTGGTGGCTTATGGATGCATCCATGGTCAGGATAAGCAGGGTGAAAGGCAAAATCATCCCTATGTGATAAACAGTTTCATTTGGTGTGTGAATGCCGCTGAGGAACCAGGTTCCTGGAGCTGACTTTTGTTTTGAAAGTGATTAAAGACCTGGTGCATTTGAATATTGGCCAGCTTGGAGGAGGAGGTTTGGATCTGGTGTTGGACATGCGATCTGGTTCCAGGGGGCTGCTCCAGACCTTCAGAAGTCTGCCTGTCCTCAAGGGGAAGCCACTTTTCAGGCCTGTGGCTGGGATTCTCCCTGAAGCTGTGGAAGAGCAAGTGGGCAGGAGGAAGACTCAGTTATCATCATGTATCTTCTTTCATGATCTGCTGGGAAAACTGCGGGGGGAGAGGGGAATGAGTAGAACTTTGCTCTCCATGGATTGTGCGGTGGGACTTGTTTGGAGTGACCTACTGGAGGGGACAGCATTCATCACAAAAATGTGTCTGTTGTTTGTTTGTGTGCCATCGTTCTGGTTCTGGTGCCTGGCCAGGAGGTGGGAAGTGGACACTGAGACACCTCCTTTGGCCACTGCTGTCCCTTCATTCCTTCCCTTGAAAGAAGAAGAGGAAAACTTTGTCCAGGCTGCACATTCCCTGAAGTGTGACTGAACATGGCTGAATTGCTTTCCAGGCTGTTTACCCTCATGAGACTGGAAAGATCGGGGCTCTGCAGGGCAAGAGCAACTGAAGTTGATGGGCTTAGCAAGGGCAATTTATGGACCACACAGGCCATGGATAGAATTTAAAGGATATAGAGAATGGTCCTCGAGGGAATGTGAGCGCCAGGCCTGCCACAACCTGTGTAAACAGGGCATTCTTGTGCTGTGCTTTAAAGTTAAACCTCTGCATTTGCACTTCTAGTATCAAGAATCAGGCATACTCAGCAGTTTAATATGTCAAAGGCAAGAACTGATTTTATGTCTTAAATAAAAGCACAGTGTTAAGGTCAACTTTTCTTTTCAAGATTTAACTAATTCCGGGACAGTGGAATATCGTGTACTTTTCAAACAAGAACCTCTGTAAGCATCTGTGCCAATGAAATCCAGTTTCCCATGGATTCGTATTTCATGGCAGCTTATTAGCTCCAGAGGACGTCTTTTCTATGGCTGGAGGATACGCCATCTTCTTTCCTCAACTTGTTCCATGCTTCAGCCAGTAGATGCTCTGCTGGCTAATAGAGGCTGAGCTCATCCGTCAGCACCTCTCTAGTGAGGGCAAGCACTTGGATACCCGGCTGCCTTGCACAAACTGGAGGACTTAACCCACCGTGAGCACTCCACCGTTCTGTCAGAGGTAGCTGAAATTAGCCAGCAGGTTCAAAAGTTCTTGAGAAACATATAGATATAGTGTGATCACAGAAGTCATGTTTCCATAGGAACCAGCTAAAAATAATCTGTATTAATACTCAGCTTCTATCACGATGAACTATTATATAAGTATTTTTTTTTCCTCAGTAAGAACATTGCAGCTGCTTGTTAATAGTTTGTGGTAGAATTTACAGACAAGTTTACAAGTCATCATATGTGCAATCGACTGTGTTTATTATATCGTCTGCCTTCTCTCCGGCTGACTAAAATAGGAAATTAACAGAGCATCCTTTCTCATGACTTAAAAACATCCAGAAGATTAAAAATAGCCTAAGGCTTAAAAACTTCTTCACCTGGTAAGACAGAGTTCTGTACTAACAGTCATTTAAATGTGAATGTTGTAGCTACAAGAGTATACAGTGCTATATGTGGGATCTGAAGAGGAAGGCTTGGATGCCTGCACATCACAGAAAGTGTGCCATGTTGCATCGTGGCAACTTGTGAATGTTTGCTATTTACAAGTAATGAGTTGCTGCAGACCAGGAAATTGTCACCAAATAAATTATTAAAATTTTGAATCCATTCTTACCTCATGAGAAATGTTTTTAGGATAACAGTTTTTTTTTTTTTTCTTGTGGCATGGTGCTTTAAGTTGCATAAGATGAGACAAAGAAGGCAGCTTAGCATGAGGTGATATAAGGTGATATATATTATAACATCGTACATCCTCCATGACTAAGATGAATTTCTGTGCTTGCGACTGCTTTTGTCTGTGTTTCCAGAAACAGGTTTGGAATTGTCTGTCTTGTCAGCTAAAGGATGGCACTGGGTGATGCATTCCTAGGGAAACAAATCACTGCAGACATCTCGTTTGAAAAGTTGTATAAAAGCATCCAGCACTGGACTTCTCCAAGGCATTCTCTAGCCCATTATAACATTTTGTTTCAACAGAATTTATATTCCACACTTCTGGAGGCATTTTTTCCTGTCCTGGTTTTTGACTTCAAGTTTATTTTAAACTCACATTAGTGTTCAAATTGTAAAGCTTAGCACTGGGAGATGTTATTTTTTTAATTCAAATTTTAACTGTAAGACAATATATATATATACACTTTTATATACTGTATACTTGGTAGTAAAATTCACAAAGTTTGCATAATACTGTACTAGGTATAGCACACCAAAAAGGGAGAAGGAAAGAGTGCATGTTTCTTCTGAGTCTCATAATAGCATGCCACGGAACAAATTTTGAGTTGTGAATATTAGCAAATGATGAATAATTTACATACCCAGAATTAATCATCAAAGATATTATTTAAATTAAAAATGAATTCAAGAATTCAACATGCTGTCTGTGGACAATTCACTGATAGAAAAGAAAAGAGGATGAAATTAATCAAATAAATAATTCATTGTTAATCATTTGCTTCTTATTATAACAAGGTAAAAAATGGATAGAAAATGGATAAAAAACGGATCTGCTTCTAAAAGCACGGCCGAGTTTGACTACACATACGTATCACCACAAATACAGCTGTCCAGGAATAATCCCTGTTTTAATTGCATTTAGCTGGGGACCATAGTTGGATACAGGTGTGGTAACAAAGGCATTGACTTACCCCATTTATTAAAAGCTTTGTTTGTTTGCTTGCATGACAAAGCACCCTAAGCTAATGGCTCTGCAGTGTGAGAAAAGCCAGCTTACCCTTCCCAAATCTTCAAAATACAAATTCACACTAAACCGAGAAGGTTTCCTGACCTCCTCTCTCACTGTCTACCAACACAGAGCTCTCCCTCTCTCTTTCCCGAGGAGCTGGTTATTAAAAAGGCACGGAGCAGACCTTTCCCAGCTGTCAGCGCCTCTCTTGAAGTCAGTGCTGGTGGATGCTCCTGCGCAACGCTCGCCTGCGCTCAGGTGGAACTGCCAGCGGGAGGACTGCTGCGCCCGCTGGTGCAGGGACCTTGTCAGCGGCATTGCTCAGCAGCCCCTGTGCTGCTGACTTTTAGATGGAGGGTGGGGAGGAGACAGCACAGAAACTAATGAGACCTGTGCGAATATTTGTTACGAGGCCTCCAGAGCAGTGAGTCACCTGGCACCTCATCTTCAGCATCCTGGGCTCTGATAGCTGGGGTTAGTAAGCCACGCCGGTCCCACTCCTCGTACCTCTGTGTCGCCAGCACTCACTGCTGCAAAGACTGCACCAGTGAATAGGCAGGATCCAGCATTTTTTATTTGATTTTATCTTTCTCTTATCTCCCTCCTTACCACCAGAATGAGGAAGACTTTTTTTCCTCTCTCTCTCTCTTTTTTTTTGAGAACGCAAAGCAAGTCAGGGTTGGATAGTTCTCGCTCGCAAGAATTGTGTTACACAGGTGAGGACAAATCCAGCCCTGTGCCCTGCACTTGCAGAGGTCCTAGTTTAGTTCACATTGCAATAAGGGCTAGCAGCAGTTGTAGTGAGAAGATGAGGGCATTTATCACGAAATATCTGTATAGATTTTGAGCAAAATGGCTTTTACTGCCTTAACCATTGTCAGGGAAGTGCTAGAACAAAAGTTGGCTAGAAATCCTGAGTGCAAAAATAGTTGGCACGTGAGCTGGAGCAGCCACTTAAGTACAAATGGTGCTTTTCCCAGAGAGCTAAAAAGTCCCCGCCCTGTCAAAATTGATGTCATGACTGGAAGTCTGAGACGCTCCACGGTGGTTCAGTGTTTTTGGATGTCTGCACGGTCCACTCTTGGCTTTGTCACGTCATCAGGTCAGGCAACAGCTGGTAGCCTGACTCTGTCACCGTGCTGTAAAAGTGCCTCATCCTTTTGCCATCAGAAATTGCTGAAGATACTAGTTTTCTCTGCAGCTGAATAATACAGCAGCGTAGCATATATACAGCACCTGTAAAATGATTGAAAAGTGAGGTGGAAGAGCAGGAATTAGGTGAGTGGAAAGAGGATTAAAATTGCCTTTGTGTCAGCCGTGCCGTATCATATTAGTAAAAATAAAATCATCAGAATAATACAATCTCACAAAGGTATTTACATCAGCATTTTGTCCTCTGAAAATATATTAGCAGCAGCTTTTGCACCATCCTAGCAAAATTTGCAGTGGCAGAAAATTGCTTGCCATTAGTATACAATAAGGTTTCCATTTCTTCCCCTCAAATTTCAGATCCCCAAATACTACATAATAGTTCCCAATATGCCAGTGACTCTGGGATTTTTGTAATGTTGGCAATTTTGAATGTACTCACAATGTTTTTGCCATAGTGATATGAAAGCAATCAGCACTGCAGAACAAGAAAGAAGAAGGAAAAGACCAATACCATGTATTAATCAGCTTCAGAACATCACAAAATTCAGATTGCCACATGCTGAATACAAATGTGGTAGAAATGTTCAGAAACTGCAATCAAATAGCTTTGAATGTCAAATGAAATTACTCTGGGAATCTTCTAAGCCCTCTTCTTAAAGCACACTGGAATATAAATCCTCTACTTTCATTTGATTAGTCCAAAAGGCTATAGGATATATTATTACATCTAGAAAACATGACCAGAGCCTTAGTCATTAGCATTGCTGAACACACAAATTCCCTTAGGTCCTTATTTTTTCTTGCTCTGTATCTTCTGAATGGAGCATAATCAGTGAACGTTTTAAATAAAAATATATTGTACTCATTGACTTTTATAATAACTTTTTTTTTTTTTTAAAGAAAATCCCTTGGGATGTTTGCATCTGCTCAATTAGAGTGTGGTAGCAAAATAAATAAATATATATTATTAGTGAATATTAAGAATTGTGGATAAAACTATAGGGGATAAGAATCTTTGGTTGACAAACTACCATGCAGTAGTAACAATCAACTCAATAGAGCTTTGATGTAATTAAATCACAGGAGCGTGTACTCAGTCTGCCCTTAATGAATAGTTGCAGGACTATGCACATTTAGCTTTAACCTGGGAAAATGACAACAGAAGGTGAAAGCAATTGTGCAAAGACATTGATATGAATAGTAATAACAAAACCTGCAATCCCGGAAAACACCTCAGTTTAAGAAAGGATTTATGCCTGTACCTCAGTTCTATTAAATCTGGTAAGACTTAAGTATGAGCTTAAAATTAAGCATCTTAGGTGCCCTCCTGCCTAAGGAAACCTTGTATATGCAAGAAATCCCTGCTTCCCTCTCGTGGCCTCTTATTGAAAGAGGTTGAGCAGCACATAGAAATGGCTGTATCAGTCCATATGGCACTGTGTTTTATGTTGGACAGGGGTTACAGGCTGATATGTAAAGTACGTAAGTACGGGGCAAGCGTTCAGTCCTGCTTTGCTGGTACACTCTCCCAGACTCCAGGGGCTTGAAGTCCTCAGCCTGGCATGCTGTCTTCATGTTTAACAGCCTTTGATGGATCCCCCCCGCCATGAATTTTTGTGATCGGCTTTTGCAATTGTGAGTTGGTAGCATCCTAGCCAAATCCAACAGGTTTGGTAGCAACTTATGCTATACAGTCAGGCTATACATTCAATTCTTTGTTTAGAAGGTACACCCTCATTCTGAGAATTTTGTTTGATGCCTGCTAGTTCTTGTACTAGAACAGAAAATGAACAGTTGTTTCCTGTTCTCTCTGTGCCCTTCCTGATTTTGCCAGCCCCTCTTATTCTCCATCTCCATTATCTCTTTTTTCAGACTGGGGAATCGCAACGTGTTAGTTGTTCCTTGTTTACAAGCTGTGCCAAACCTTTGATCATGTTTGTCATGCTTCTGTGTGTTTCTTCTAGTTCAACTTGTGTTCGTTCTGGGATGAGGAGACTAGAATTCAACACAGCAATGAAGATATGGGCAGAGTGATGGGTTTTGGTTTTGTTCTCTATTTCTCTCCTAATAATTTTTAACATTTTTGTTGCTTTTTTGACAACTACTGAGCACCAAGCTGACGTGTTCATAATGCTATCTGTTATAACTCCAACATCTCTTTCTGGAGTGGTAATAGCTAGTTCAGAGCCCATCACCTACGTCTTTAAAGCTAGCAATATTTTTTTCCTCATGTGCATTACTTTTCATTGTTGCTTTCACACCAGACACAGGATGTGGTATTGACCCTTTTACTGTAGATCGTTATTTGAGAACTGCTTTATGTGTTTGGCACACACATCAGGCCAGAGTTTGAACAGAGTTAAATGTGGCTTAGCTTTGAGGACTTCAGTGGAGCTGTGGCGCTTTGCACTGGCAGAGGAGCTCTCTGCAATTTAGAGTCCCTTTGACTTCTTGGCTAAACCAGTAGGTTACATGACATGTATCATAAGAGATAATTGAATAAAAAAATAGAAAAACTGGTTATCTGCACAAGGGGCAAAAGAGGAAGATATTTTGGTTTATGCCAATTTCCTTCATGAGTCACAGGTGAGAGATGTTGCTGCTTTTGATTACAAAAACAACTGCATTGTCGCTGACTGCTGCTTTTGCACATGCATGGGGTGCAACTCTGTATCAGCTGATGCTGTGAAAGGAGGTGGCTCAAATATTAGCTTCAGGGTCAAATTCTGCAGTCCTTGGTCATGTGTGGGTGAATGAATGCACCTTCCTAAGCAAACCTCCAGGGCATGCAGTTTCTTAACATTCAAGTCTCTCTTAAAGAGCTGTCTCTGTGAGGATGCCTTAAAGAAGTCTGATGTTATCATATTAGGGATGTAGTTTCTGTACTGTTTTACACATGGATTTTTTACTACCAAGCCTTATCTCTGGCCAAACCCACTTTGTTTACATCTGCATTCATCTTGATACTGTCAATAATAATAATAATAATGGTAATAATAATGTGGTTTCTATGGAGTATTTAAATAAATGTCATTGATGGACTCTTTCCACAAATATTTTTTTTGCAGAAAAATAATCCATAAGTTGGAAGGGAGGCATTATATAGTCTCAGTAAAGGATACTGTTATTACTGCTAACTGCAATACAAGTGCAATAATTTATAAAACACTCTTCACGTTTGCAAATAACAGTATTAGGATGAAAAGGAAAAATAATGGCATTCAGAGATGGGCCTGGAATTATCTAAAAATGCTATTGATTCTTTTAGTTTATTTGTACACAGAAGTCAGGTTCTGCATGTGGAAAAAGAGAAAGATGAAATCAGCACTTTTCCCTCTAACTAAGATTTATGTGTATGTTGCAATTAGGGCAACAGATTATGCCTCCAATTTTAGAAAATTTTCTGTTTAAAGTTGCAAGTACATATACGCCTCTACAATATCTGACATCTGCTCGAACATGCAGATATTTGTTTTGACACTGTGACAGTTGCAGTTTTTTTTTTTTTTTTAATTTTTGAATCATGTCAGTGTGATAATTAGACCTTATTTCCTATTTGCCAGTGACATAGTTTTTGAAGTCAAGCATTTTCTGATTTATTTGCAGGTTGTTTCTCTACTCTACACTGGTTGCATCTGGAACCTGTGGTACTCGTAAGATGCAAATGTTACTCAGTAACCTGTTCAGCTCCCCTCTGCCCCCAGAAATAATTTCTATTTGTTCTTCTTGGGGTTTTGATTGCTTAAAAAAATGTATTTTTAATGAGGAGGATGATCAAGGTTCTGGATTACCTATGCAGAGATCAAGGCCCACCTTCTGGTTCTGCTGAAGGCTTGTCTGCAACGGGCTGACAGGTAGGTTGCAGCAGTATCTTGAAGCCACTCAAGGCCAGGCCTTCATTGTGCCCCACTGTTTATTTACTGATTAATGAAAGATATATTGTCCTGAGAGGTCTTACAGTTCGAAAGACGAGATGACCTTTGTCTTAATGGCTTAGTCTATAAACATGCCATAAAGCCCTCAAGTGCCTACTCCTTTCCAAGCGTGCTAGATGTGTTTCCACGCCATATAGCTTATCTCACATTAAGTCCATCCACAGGCCAAGTGATTTTCCAGTGCTTACATCAATTCTTGCCCTGAAGGGCATGCATAATGTCATGCAAAGCCACAAAATAGGAAAGGATTTTCCACAGCTAAGTGGAACTCTATCAGCTAACCCCCCCTCACCCCCAAACTATGCTGTGACTGTAAGATGCAACCTTCCCTACATTTGTTGTGCTGTGTATAAGGTTGTCTGTTTTATGTTGTGCCTCCTGCTCTGTTATTTGAGTTATAGCCTGATGGTATTCACTGTAAGTCCCTATGAATTGTTTCATTTTTGTTACCTCGTCCCCAAGCTCCTGGCATTGTTTACTTCTGATTTTGCTTAGCATTTTCAGGAATTCAATCGTAAATGTGCTGGTTCCTTATGCTTGTGATGAAAAGGTGATCTTTTGTTCTTTCTCCATAACCTTCAGCATTTTGCACTGCTTTTGTAGCCATGAACATGTCATTCGTAGGTAGGTCCCTCCTTGTTACAGATTTATCTTTTTTTTTTTTTTTTTCAAAAACCATCTTCTGTTATTAGAATGTTTTGAATAGCAAGGAAAACCTGCAAAACATCACATGAAAAGGTAAAGGCAAACTGAAAAATGTCAGAGATAAATGCAGCTCTGGAAAATGTTTGGAAGCAAAGTTGGTAGCTGGGGTTACTTGTGATATATCTCTTCTCACCTGGGAGGTTTGGCATTGGGTGTTTTAACATTATAGTACTATTAGAGCATAATTTTGCTCTGAATTCGAGTCTTGCATTCTTTTTTATTTCCGTTGTAGCAGTCTGCAATACCCTGGTGCTCTGAGGTCTTAAGAAAGGCTCAGCGGGGTCGAGATTTTTGTATCTGGACACAGGAATCATTCACGCACTTTGGAAATTTTGAGTCTTTGTTCAACTGTTTGGATGGAAACAGCTAATCTCTCCAACCTGCATAACTCTACTTTTTATTTGTTCCCTCTGTTTGGATTGCAAGTTCTTTGAGGCCAGTGTGTATGCCTGTTTGTGTAGCACGTAGCACAGAGGACCATAGTATAAGTTGTGTTCCTGCTCCTGTAATACATAATTAAGCTCACTGTTTCCTTAGACAAATAATAAATACACTGCCTGCTTAAAATGCACTACTGAATTAGTGCCTTAAAATGGAAATGGGAATCTCCTCGCTAACTTCTTCCAGGTGCATGTGCTATTGTGGTTGTAAGGACAATACAGCTTCTCACTTAATGTTCTCTCGTGCCTGGCCTAGGACAAAGCTGCATGCTTCTGGGGGTTGTTTTCAAACTGTTGTGCTTGCTGACTTATAGAGAGGAAAGCAGGAAGTGTTTTTAAGAAGCTATTTTACAAGTGGCTGATGTTTACTGCATCTGCTCTTCCTTCATCTGCAGTCACTGCTCTTAATGGGTTGTTCCTCCCTAGGCTTTGGAGGGACAGCATTTTCATAGGGCCTGTCCTATAAACATTGGTGCATGTAGGAACTAAAGTCTTGGTAATTCCATGAACCAAGGCACCATTAGATAATGAGATAGAGAGTATGAAAGAATAACGTTTGCTTAAATGTGCTTAATGAGGATTTGACAAGCATAAACTTTTCCCCTGCTATACAGCACTGGTGGGGCCACACCTGGAGCGCTGTGTCTAGTTCTGGGCACCCCAGTACAGCAGAGACATGGAGATACTGGAGAGAGTCCAGCAGAGGATCACAGAGATGATTAAGGGGTTGGGACATCTGTCATATGGGGAGAGGCTGGGGTTGTTTATCCTCAGAAGAGAAGTGTGATCTCTTCAGTGTGTATAAATACTGATGGGAGTAAGGAAGAGGGAGTCAGACTCTTCACATTGGTGCCCTGCAAGAGGCAGTGTCACAAACTGAGTTACAAGAAATTGCATCTAAGCATAATTTTTCCTCTGTGAACCCTAGCACACATTGCCTAGAGAGGTTGTGTAGTCTCCTTCCTTGGAGATATTCAATACGCAACTGGACATGGTCCCGGGCAGCCTGCTCTCGGTGGCCCTATGGGGGTTGGACAAGGTGACCTCCAGAGGTCCCTTCCAACCTCAGCCATTCTGATTCTGTAGTTTGTGTTGGCTTTTTTTAGGTTGTCCTCAAATGGCTCATTAAATTAAACTGGGCTTGTATAAAGGCAAAACAAGAGGCTGTGTTACTTCCAATGATTATTATACGCTATCAAGTAAATGATTCTGTCTCTTGTAGGTGCTTTTTTGGTCCTTTGTGTACATTTCATCTTTTTTTTTTTTTTCTGAGGACTTTCTTTTCCTTCTTTAATTATTATTATTTTTACAAGTAAGGGAAGGCTTTCAGTAGGAGCTGAAAATTATTTTTTTGCTCTGTGGGAAATATCCTGGGTCCAAATGTTCACAAATTTGTCTGACAATAGCCAGATCCACTTTTAGGACTATTACAAAATTAATTCAATTAGTAGTATTTTTCAGTGTTAGAGGGCAACTTATTGTTACATGTGCTCCCAGCAAACCTATTGCAAGTCCATGAAAGAGGAAAGTCCTACCGCAGGTGCCTTTTATTTTTTTAGCTCAAAATCTACTAGCTCCCTCATTCAGTTATAAGTGTTTACTAAAATGGCGACCTCCACAAAACCAAGTATTCAGCTTTTCAATATTTTAGAGTGCATCAGGTATATTCAGTGATTAAGCCTCTCAACATCCCTATGATGGAGATGAGTCACTACATATTGCAAATTAATAGCTAAGAAAGTTAATAATTCAGTCACACAGGTATTTTATTTAAGCTTTAGACCTTTGACTTCTAATTACATGCTGTAACAACTACACTATCCTTCCCTGGTAGAGAAAGTCCTTTAATGAAGAGCTTCATTCCAGGAAATATCTTGTTCCCCTCCTGCTGATCAGGAGAGCTCTGTCGGATGGCTTTCTGAATCAGTGTGGCAGAAAATATGGATTATACTCCAAGACAAACTTTGGAAGGCAAACTTGAGGTTTGATTGGCAGAAGCAAAGGATCTGGGCAAACCTGGCACTAAATGAGGGCAGCAGTTGGTTAAAGTGCCTGAAGCACTGTCAGTCACTTCCTAAAGATCTGCTCACAAAACAAGAAAATGTGCTGGGAGCAGCACCTGGGTGATCTTCCCCCTCACACACCCCCAGATCCAGTATCAGACTTATTCAGCAGCCTTGTAGCTCTGCGTTCTGGAAAAGATAACCCGTGCCTATGGTTTTCTTTCTATGGGAGAAGGATTTGAGTTGTGGAAAAGGAAATCCTGACAGTGGGTCTGAGAGGGGCAAGCGGGTCTGCTGTGGAAAGTTAAGCCAGCTGGTCCATGTCTTGGAATAATTCAAAGCAGCTTTAAGATTATTCTAATATTTTCCAGATTGGCACTGGCCCCACGCAGCTGCTCCAGCAGCTGGAGAATTACAGTTGTGAGCTGCTGCTGACATTTGCCTACATCACCTCCGCAGGGAGGGAAGAATGATACGGAGTTGGTGTTTTTGGCTTTGCGGTGCGTGAACTCCCTGTGCAGGGGGGAATCTCTGGCTTGGCAGCCAGCGTGGCTTTATGGCCGCTTTGTGCTCCTGCAGAGGTGTGCGTTCTGTGCTGAAATAAATCGGGAGATGGCTGCTACTACTTGTAAGGGCACTGCTAATTCTTTCCACTCTTTCCTATCCTTTCTTGAACTCTAGGAGGCTGTCAAATTCATTCCATATTTTGGACGCTCTGTAGAGATATGTGGCTGAGAAACTTCTCCAAGTTTCCTTCCAAGTAGTTTGGAGCATCTGCGAACAGTGCATTAGAGTGCTTTAACAGATATGATTTGCATCAGTGTTCCCTGCAAAAGATGTTGGTCCCATGGGGGCTTATATAAGTGCTTTTATTGGTTGGGGATGCTGCAGCAGGCCCTGGGACAGAAATACAGAGCCGTATGGTTTCCTTGATGCCCAGACTCAAACTTTTTCTCCAGTGCCAAGTATTTAAGACACTAAATGAAAATCTGAATACTTCGTGCCTACTTTTCTCTGAGAATGCTGACAGGGCACTTACTGATGTCAGTGCCATTGCAGCTCTGATGATGCAAATTGTCACTCTCTGCTACCCTGCAATGTATCTCAGGGGACCTATTTCACGTTAAAAGACTGACCTCTGCTCTCAGTAACCCCAGCATGAATCTAGAATAAATTTTATATTGTCAACAGCAAAATATACATGCCATTTAGGGCATAAGTTATGGATGCAGGTCCTGCGCGAAAGTCCATTCAAAGCTCTGGTGATTAGAAGGTGTCTCTTACTGCCCAGTACAGATATTTTCTATCTTCTTAACATTGGGTGTGGCCTCATTCCTTTCCTTTGGATTCAAATTCTCATTTTGTGGTGTAAAACCAAACTTGTCTACAAGCGCAAAATTTGACCTGGCCATACTAATTTCCATGCATTGTGTTGGATTTCAGCAGACTGTCTATCAATAACCCTGACCTTTTGCATTTTATTTCCTCACTTGGCTGCTTTTGCTTATGTGATGTGTTGGGCAAATTAATACTTCTTTGGGCTGCTCTGATTTTACCCATAGACTGAGGAAAAAAGTTCTCTCTCTTTCAATGTCTGCTGTTTTCAATTGACTTAAAAGCAAACAGTCCCCTCTTAAAAAATAGAATAACCACGAAAAACGAACAACAAAGAAACTTAAGGCAAAACAAGAGTCTGTAAAATGAGTATCATGAAAAATGTAATAGGTGCAAAATAAGCTGAAACTCCACTTCAGGTGTGCGGGTGCTGTGATGTCCTTCCTTGTTTTGTGTCAGCCAAAGTTACTACCAAGCTGTTAAGAGTTCGCTGAATAAGCCACTGAACATTGTGAATGCTACCATTACATCACAATTACATAAATAGTGGCACTGAGTAAGTTTATGCTGATCCACTGCCCTTAAAATTTCTCGTTTCTAACCTGCCATGGACTTGCCTCATGACTGCTCATTTTGCTGTGTTATAAAAGCAGGTAGAAAATCAGATTTCTGATTTTTCTTAAGACCTCACCAAAACTATCCTTTCTGTTTAAGACAGAAGTAGCCATACATTCAAGCCTGGATAGCCATTTCTTTCTACACCTACTGCAGGAACATAGCAACACACTGTGTGGCTTGAAATGCTGCTGGTCTAATTAGAAGAGCTTTCAAAAATCCTTGTAAAGATTATATGAAAAAATTGCTGGAAAGAATAAGTAACATGAGTCTAATTTCCAGTTCTGTGTATCTCACAGATGAGGAAGGCATCTTTAAAATATGGTCTCTGTTGATATGATCATTAAGTAGCTGCAGTGATTACAATGGGCTTTGAACACCAATGAGGAACTTCTGCTATGATTCACAGAAAATGAGCGTTTTTATTTATTTATTTATTTTTGACTCTGGTGTACTTGCAGTCTGGTAGGTTGTGGTGGTTTTACACCAGTAGGTAGCCCAGCTCCACCATGCCACTCTCTCACTCCCCCTTCTCAAAAGACCAGGGGGACAAAACACGATGAAAAAAGGCTTATGGGTTGAGATAAGGACAGAGACATCACTCTCCAATTAATTATCATCACAGGCAAAACAGACTCAGCATAGGGAGATTAATATAATTTATTGCCTATTGCTAACAGACTTGAGCAGTGAGAACTAAAAACAAACTAAAAACACCTGCCCACACCCACCCTCTCCTACCTCCTCCCCCCGAGCAGCGCAGGGGAAGGGGAATGGGGGCTGCGGTCAGTCCCTAAC
>VXAA01007466.1:113648-142791 GCA_013399115.1 Anseranas semipalmata
GAGCTGGCTGGAACTGTCTCTTCTCTGACATGGGGCAGCTGTTGGTCTCTTCTCACAGAGGCCACTCCTGCAGCCCCCCTGCTACCAAAACCTTGCCATGTAAACTTAATACATAGGTCCATGAATCTGCATCCTGTCAAGTGCACTTGAGCAGAACACCTGCTGTAGCAAAGAGCTTAAGAATTAAAAAATAAAATAAAAATAATCAAACAGCTGTTGAAAATTCAATTGATTGAGGGTTCAGTATAGTTCTAGAGAAAGATGGTTAAAGACTTAAGTATCTGCTTTCTCAATAGGTTGACATCTTAAAAGAAAGACCAGCTTCTGGGAAACTGCATTAATAGTGTGTGCATTTTTACTTTTAAAAAGAACTATGTTATCAAGCATATCAGCAAGTTAACTTGACAAACAGGGTTTATTTCTGTCATCTGTTTCCCTTCCTTGTTCCGTGTCCCTGGGGCTTCTCCATTCAAACTGGAGCAAAATTCAAGTGCAGAGGAACAGGGAGGCTGCGGAGTGACAGAGATGACAAGGATGATGATGCTTTATGATGATCAGAGCATTCTTCATGCAGAGCCTGGGTTTGGGGCCTAATCTGAATGTGCTGCAAGGGAAGCATTTATCTTGGCTTCATCTTTTTGGTGGGCTAAGAGAAGGGTTTCAGGTAATTTCCCTTGAGCGAAGCCTCTGTCAATACTCCAGGAACCCAGCAATAGATGGCCATTATCCTTTTTCAAATAGTTTCTTCTGGTGTACCAGGAACACACCAGTGGGTTTTTGCCCTGTTCCTCCTGCAGTGGACGGGCTGCCCTTTGAACCATGTTAGAGGTTAACTCCCCATGACTGTAGCCATGGTAGGTGAGCAGTGGCGTGGTCGTCAGGTCTGAGTTTAAAAACAGGTTGTTAAGCCTGACTTCTATGGGGAGGCATAGTCTGGCGGAAACTCTGCTCAGCTGGAGTCCTGGGACCAAGCTGAAGTTCTGGATGAACCTGGGAATTTGCCCTTCTGCATTTAAGTGGGAGTTTCAATCTGATGAAAACACAAAGCAAATGCACTGTTCTCATCATTAGATGTGTATTTTTATATCTGCAGGGGTAGAGGCTGAAGGGATGGTTCCACAAGGTCACTTAAAATGCCATCCCCTCATCTCTTGTTCACACAGTTTTGTAATTTCTTGTTTATGTCTCTCTGAGGATGCAAGTTAGACATCTTTTTGGCTGTGAGGTTCCTTATATCCTGTTCTTGGTAGCACAGTGGCTATTGACTGCGGTGAATTCTGTATAAAAAAAAACCTTAAGTGGACCTAATCATAATGAACCAAGATTAAAAATTCAGCCAGATTTAAAACAAAAAGGAATCAAAACCAGACAAGATGGATGGAGCAATAGTGATGAGATGCAATCAGAAGTATGATAATGATGACTGTTTAACCTAGACATCTTTGGTCTGGGCAAAGGCTTATAAAATATAGGAGAAAAGAGTACAAAGAAATAGAACAGCCTGCAAAGCTGTGTAAAAACGTAACAAATGTTGTGGATAATTATAATAGTATACAGTAAAATATTAACCCAAATGACTGCAAATAGAAGACACTTTGCAGTGCAAAATGAAAGGAATAAGGCAAAGAAAGTGTAGTATGAAGTATCAGGAAACCAGAAAAAAAAAAGGTGTGTAGCCTGGTGAATTACAGCACCTGGGAATCCATTTTACCTGCATGTATTTCATTATTCATCTGAGAACTAGTGAGCAGTTCATAATATCAAATGCCTTTATGACCACGTCAGACTGAAAAAAAGCCTTCTGCAGTATTGCTGGGAGAGGAGAACTATATAGTCACTACAAGAAATAATAATATTAGGCTGAATCCCTCTGCATCAGAGGTTTTCTAAAACATAAAACTCTTCTCACAACATCTTCCAAGTCATTCATAAGCAGCTCTTTAGCCATTATCCACTTAGATACTAATACATGAGAAGATTCAGTGTATGTAGCATCACAAAAGATGCCGTAGGATGCATCTTTGTAGTATTGATAGAAGCAGGTGATACATTGGTGCTTTGTGGATGGACTAATTTGTTGTTGTAACAAGTTTCTACCTTCAAAACAAAACAAACAAAACAAACACACGAGAAAAACCACAAAGACCTCTAAAAGCCAAAGTACATCCATTCCTGCTGTGGTGTTTCATTTTCTGGTACTGGGCATATTTTTAGCTGGATTGAAGTCTCAATTCCAACTGTTTGATTTTTACCAGGACTTTATCAGGTTACTTTAGGTACTCATATCATTATTTATCGTTCAACTGGTGGTTCAGACAGAAGGACTGGAAGGGCTATGTGCAAAGGAAAAGCAGAAAACTTTGGAGTTCTTAAACACCAATAGATTTCAGAAACCCGGCAAAGCCCCGCTACTATTATTTGAGTAGGGACTGCAAAAGGGGGGTGGAGGTGGGGGAGAATTTTTTTTCTTTTTTCTTTTTTTAAAGCAGGACACAGAAATGGAACTGGAAGGGACCTTCAGGGCTGAGTCAAGTCACTGTTTTGCAAGCTCTTAAGTCATATTATCATTTCAGGAAAGGGATCACACTGCACTTTAAGACTAGGAGTTCTTCCTATTTAGTTTCTTGTTACCATTTTCACATAAGAAGATGGTTCTTCTGCCTCTCTCCTTTGCTGACCTCCATCTTAATCTCTGATCATGACAAATTGTTGCTTTTTTGTGCCCACGCTGTCATTTAGCATAAGTCATAATTTTCCCTAGTAGGCATTTATTCTCTGCTATTTGTGGACAACATTCGTATCTCCTTGAATCCTTTGTTTCATTGTTGTTCACATCCTTTGGAAGAAAGCTGTTAACTTCCTTGATTATCCTAATTACCTGCTCTAGATTCAAATTATCTTTATTTTTACTTCAAATATCACTGCCTAGAACCATACTGCAGATTCATCTCTATGGCATCTTTGGGTATACAATGGTGCTGATACTTCCTTACTTCTACCAGGAACATTTTACCTGAAAATAACTGAGGACTATATTTACACTTTCCATCATGGCTCAGTCATCCTGTCCAGTGTGAATACCCCCAGGCCTTTTTCCTCTTCTGTCATCTCCAGCTAATGAGTTCTCAGCTTAGAGAAAAACTTCTTGTTAGTAGTCTCTAAGTGCAAGATGATGCCACTTTTGTACTATGCAATTTGATTCCATTTCTGCTATTCCTGTTCTCAAATGTCTCAGATTCTTCCCACACAATATCCTGATACTCATCTTTACAGATGACATCCCTCAGCGAATGTTGTAGCTCAGTCCTGTTTTTAACTGAAGTCATTATATGAAAATATGAGACATGACTGGTTCACGCTGGTTCTTAAAGTACAGCAGCAGTCAGCTCTGTTTCACCCAAGTATTTCCTTTTTACGCTCAGACCACTTCATTCCTTGCACTAATCCCTATCTTTTCCTGCTTAATAAATACTTTCTCATGTGGCATTTCATCAAATGTTTTTTCATGTCAAGCTTGATGCAGACCCTGCATTTCTGTCATCTAGAAAGTCACCCGTCAGATAAAAACAGTGTTAATATAGTGCAAATTTGCAACGAATTTTATCCCAATATCTGTCTCAATGATTCTTTCTATCTATTAAACTGCCTTCTTGCAAGCTGGTTGTAAGAATTCAAAGTGGAGGTACTTTAAAAACTTATAGAAAGATGTTCAAGGTTATTAAGATGATGGAAAGTTTTCTGAAGAGCCCCCAGTCCATTATTGCTTTATCTCTGTCACGTCCTGCTTTTTTGTGTTGTCATCCAAACCATGCCCTCAATCGCTAACACTTCCAGGGGCTCTGTTTTCTTTGTTTGCTTTTGCTATTGGTGCTATGCACAGACCTAAATGTCTCCTCGCAAGACAACTCAATCATTCATTTAAAAAATTCCTCACTCATTTTAAAAGTACTAATGGCGGTGTCATTTCATCCCCTTTAAAAAAAAAAAAATTATTTCCTCTTATAATCTGATGAAGCTTTGCCATCAAATCCGGGTTGCAGGAAGGCTAGAAGTCACGACTCCTTAGAGTAGAAATAACGATTTAGGAAATAAGAGCCCGATTCTCTTATTCTTCGTAGTTTAAAGCTTATTTAGGCTTCCAGATGAAGTAAGCTCTATTGTTTTCTACCATTACTACATGGGTATTTGTCTGCATCAAAGGCTGCAGACAACTAGAAGGATATTAGTTGATTGCCCGGTTAAAAGACACTCAGTTGTGAAATAGTTTTTTTTTTTTTTTTTAATTAAATTTTGTTTCCTGTAAGGTTTAAATTGAAACATGGAGGCAAAAAAGTAAGTTTGAAACAGCATCTGCCCAGGCTGTGCTTGGTTTTATCTAGGGCTCTATGCACCAGGCTCCCTGAGCTCCTAAATTCATTCTTTATTGCAAAACAATGAATGTTAACACTACCTTTCGTTTCATTCGTGCCATTTCAGCAAATTTACCTTTCTGAATCACTAACTGAACTCAACAAAAGGTTTTTATCTGCTGATAACTTTCCATCTGAGAGATTTAAAGTGCCAGATGACATTAGCTCTAGCTCAATGATGTTATTAAATTCTCACCTTAAATCTCACATACAGAAAGCTCTTGTCAGGTCACAGGAACAAGATGATTGCATTAGTCATACTACAAGAGTGATATACTCATTTCAGTAAGATCACTGTATTCAGGCTGAAGTTTGATCTATGACAGGACATTTCATATCTAACATGATACGGTTCTTTACTTCAGTGTTTTTACTAGTTATATTCTTGTCATTGTAATTTATATCCCCTTTGCTCCAGAATATGCATTCCTCAAGATCCTTGCTGCTTTTGTGAAACTGAGATCTGCTACAGTAAAAAAAACACATGCTTACTTTATGCATTACTAGAGATTTCTTCTGTTCATAGTTCAGTTTGAAACTAACTTTACTCTTTTAAAGTACAGTTTCCATACTCTGGCCTCTGAACTAACTAAATTGACATTACTGACATTTTGCATGTGAGAATTTATGCAAGGATCTGCTTGTGGAAAGTTTAAATACACCAGCTGAATTACTGGTGAATTATAAATGATAAAAATCAAGTGTTTTTATTTATTCATGATTTTTATTACATTTTCCCTTTTTCTGGCTTCTCTTAACCCAGTAATATCCAGATGGCTTGGGATATATAGATTTTGTGTGTATGTGTGTGTTGATTGCAAAGGAAACTGGTGCCATTGACTAGATTTGGGGATTAAAATGAATTTATCTGTGGATTAAGAACTCCATATGCCATATATGAAATAGGAATCAGCTAGCTACAGAATTCCTAATACATTTATGTACTTTTATAGCCTAAATCATCTTAGTATAAGAGCTCTTCAGCAACTTAAATGTACCTACAACACCCATGCGAGTTAAAAGGGTTATCTCATGATTCTTCTAATGGGATAACTGAGGTGCAGAAAGATTAAATGGCTAAGTCAAAGCCAGTAAGAAATCTGCAGCGGGCTTGGAGCTAAAACCGAGTTCTTTGGGTTCCAGGTCATTGCCTTGAAGACAATGCTATCTCCTCCTCCTTGCCTAACAGCATTCCTGCAGCCAGCAGCAGCCCCCCCAGAATGCTCTGTGCAGAGGCAGAGGAGCTCCTTAGGCAGAGCAGAGTGGAGAGGCAGATGCCTGTCCTCTCTATTTTCACATCTGTAACTCCCTCTTTATGGCATCTTTTGTTAGAAGATCAGAGGATGCTTTACAGACCTGAATTGTGTGTCACAGCCCTTCTGGTAATTAAGGAGGTTTGTAAGTACAATTATCTGCTTCTTATAGTTGGGGAAAAGGGAAGACGAAGTGCCTGGTGGGTGTGTGTAGTGCTGTAAAAAGGATCTGTGTAAGAGTTGGAAATGGAGTTCTGCTTTCCAGAGATCGTCCCGTGCCTCTCCCACCGGACCTGGCACCATCTCTGAAGGAGACCCCACCTCGCTTCGGTCACAGAAACCGCAACAATGCCCAGCAACACAGCAGGGGTCTCACAGTTAATTAAGATCTGCAGATGGTTTAAGAGAGGAGCTGTTTTAATACCATGGGCTATCAGTGCCTCTTGTTAGCACAGGCATGTATGCCAGGCCACACCAACCTATATTACAACCTTATTTCCCATGCCTCAGAAGCACAGAAACTGTGTACCCACGTGTCACATTTGTGCAGTGAAAATATCAGTTGCATTCTGCGCTGAACAAAACCAGATGTGTTTATTTTCTTTCTTTCTTTCTTTCTTTTTTTTTTTTAATATAAATTCTGAGAAACACGGAAGGGAAAGTTCTGAGAGCCCCTGAGCATTAGATGATGTGCCATTCTGGTGCTGGTACGAGGCACATGCTTCAGCAAAGACTATTTTCTAGTTTGTCCTTTCTTATCATCATTATATTTCCTCTTGTTATTTAAATATTTATCCATTGCTCCCTCCTTTTTACCAATTTCTGAGGTATTTTTCTGGCCCTTTGAATCTAATAATTGTATATAATCGTATTGACACACACCATTGGCTTACTGGGTATATTTTCCATCGGTCCTGGACCTGGGTCTTTTATGTCATCTGCTGGCTCAGCAGCCCTAGGCCAACTTAAATATTTGAGACTTGCCACTCTTTCCTACCTTTCTATGTCTCTTTATTTTTCTGTGCAATTTTGACTATTAATTTAAATTCTAATTACACTTTATTATTATTATTATTATTATTATTATTATTATTATTATTTAACTAGTTCTCTATCTCCTTTCATCCAGATCTGCCTCTCTTCTTTTTCCTTATTTCAGTCCTAGTTTTTTAATTTTTTATCTTTTGGCTCCTTTTTAGAGTTATTTTTCTGCTCTGAGCCCCTGTCCAGCATCTTATATAGATCCACGCAGTGCAGCAACACATGGGACAACCCTGAGTTGTTGTGCACTCCTGCAAGAGGACAAAGTGGTAGGTGGTTACTTGAGCAGCCTTTCTTCACTTGCAACTGCATGGTTGCCCTGCTGGGCTGGGAAGCTTAGAAGAAGCTGTTGCTGCTGTGTTTTGGTCAATGGTTGGCGTATTTCTCCATGTCCCATGAGTCTGCTTTTCCCCTTTCTCCTGACAGCCCCAGCTCTATTTTCTGCTTCGTCCTTCAGCCCCATGTTGCTGAGAAGGGGCTTCCCCCTCCTGCAGCACAGTGATGGGACCAGGGGTGGCTGGGACCGTGCTGTAGGCTGGCTCCTGCAGCGCCCTGCTCCATGTCCCACTGCCCCAGGAAGATGCCTTTGTGCCATCTTCCCTCCAGCAAGAGCACCCAGGGTTCGCCATGCCAAAATATCTGTGCAGGCAGGGTTAAACAGCTGCTGCTGCCTTTGGGGTGGTGCAGGACCTTGTGGGATGCCCTTTCTCCCTCCGTCTGGGTCGGCTGCCTGGGCTGTAAATGGATGGGGGTTTGAGCTTTGTGGGTGAGTGGCCTGATCCTAGTGATGGATGCAAGCCTCTGTCCCATGGCATTGCATGGAATGATACAGGCCATGGCTTGAGTTGTCACTGGTCTCGTTTGTGTAAATTTTGAATTTTCAGGCTTTTGGGCCTTCCTGGTTGTTGGCACTGACATTATCTAAAGCTTTTTCAACTGAATGTACTGGCATTTATTTACAACTCCATCTTGACCAAGTTTTATTTTATTCTTTCTCATGTAAAATACAATGCTCGTGAAAGTGAGGGCCTAATAGCAGACTAGAGCTAAGCCTAGTAAAAGCAGGTGTTATGCAATTTGTCACCGCATGACTCTGCTAATGCATCTTTAGTCCAGAACTGCGGTACCCCTGCCATGTTTTAAAGTGCAGAAAGATAAGCGTGCGCTGTACCCCGGAGAGCCTTCGTCTATAAATGTAATTCAGAAATATGGGAAACAGTACTCTGAATCTGATGGCCTTTCCCGACACAATTACAGAAACAGCGTGAGATGGGGAACATTTGCAGCAAGGGCGCACAGAACAAACAGGAAGTCGGATGCGCGGGCTATTAATTCAAGCCTAGATAAGCTTCTGACTAAGAGGGTTTTAATTTTTTTAATCCTAATATGATGCGTGCATGATAGCACTTTTCCTGAGAAGACCTATTGGATGCCAATGCTCATCTGTAGGGCCACATTTAATAACGAGGATACCTCAGGCTTTTGAATGGGCCTCTGCAGACTTCAAGGATATGGATCTAAAAAAATGTTGAATATTGAAATGATTTGATTTGACTGCAGGTGAAGATGCTTTAATCTGAAAAAAAATATGTGTGCAGTTTGAAATGAAATGAAATGAAATGAAAGGGGTGACATGAAAAAGAGTACTTTCTCTCAAGAGGGAGACAGAAAAAGCTTTCAATCCACCAGTACCACGTTTGTGTCTTTCTTTGTCCTTCCAGGATCACCTCCTGGAAAGTGCTGGGAACCTCTCCTGAGTATTCAGTGTCCTCAAACTCCTGTTGATATGAATGGGAATTGAAGACTTTCGGTGCTGCAGACGGTTTAACTCTGGGGGGCCACATATAGGAAAATGGATGCCTGCGCTGCAACTTCCAGGTGTGCAGCAACAAAGTACTAAATCACATTGGCAGAACAACCTAGTCAAGGTTGCGCTGGCAGCTGAGAATTTTTCCAGCTGTTGAACAACAACAAATCATTCCTCTGGTTACCCTCTGAGACCTCACTGAATAGTCAGAGCCTGCAATATAGCCTGGAAATCAATAATCCCTGGCTTTGTGTATCTGGGAATAGTTAAAAAACAATGGACAAAGAAGATGGGCAAAGCATCAGCAGGCACGCCCTTACACTGGGAGTACATCATCTCCAGCATTTCAGTTGTGTGGAATCAGAAGGAGCTTTTCTTCTGATTTCACTCAACAACAGGTGGGTGGAAATATATGATGTCTAAGCAGTTTTCCTGGCAATGAGTTATAACATCAACTGGGGAGAAGGTTTTGGGGTAGTCAGATGTTGCAAAAATTGCCAACTGTTGCAAGAGTCCTTTGATGTACGTGTGTGTGCAAAGGAGTGTTCATACAGCTGGATGACAGCTCTTTGAAATAGTATCAACAGAGAAACTTTGCTCGTATATTTATGAGGTGCTGTGAAATAGTCATTCTCTTTTGTATCGATCCTGTGAGAATTTTTCACTCCCACCGTTTTGTATTCAGCAAATAGAGTGAGAAATAAGATATATATATTTTTTGCGCTCTAATGGAGTAAAGTTCTCAGGACTGGTTACCTTTCAAGTGCTTATCAGTAGCAAATGCTGGGCTCAATATTGCTTGGCTTTGATGCTCTTTTTCCAAAGGTACAGGATGTGTAACTACCAGCAGTGTATGTGCTTGACCAGGCTCTTTCTTCTACAAAAAGCTGAGATTGTGCCCCCGGGGGGAATCTTATCATCAGCCGCAAGTGATGCTCTGCAATTTATTTAGCTGTAAGGATTGTGGTCCTCTCATCTGCTGCTACCAAGCATGGCAGCGTGTCTCCCTTTCCCTCTCAGGCACCTCAGTGTTGCAAAGCCTTCCCCAGGAATACCGATTCCTATGGTCAGGGAGGTCTCCTGTGCATAAAGTGATTACAGGCATGCACTAAGGCCAGCAGAAGCACCACATGTCTCTCAGCATGAACAAAGCCCAGGAGCCAGGTTCAGAGCCTCTTCAGAAACACTGACTCAGAGGGGCCGTGTCTGTCTTGAATTTTGGAAAGATTTTGGCCCATGTTTGGATGATCCTTTAAAAGGATTTCTGCAGGAGAAGCTGAACCTGGTGACTTTGGCCCTTCCTCAGCTACCTGAGCTGCTTCATAGGGCAATGCAGATATAGGGGTTCACTCCATCATTTGTCCTGGCTGTGGCTATTTCTAACCACAGTGAATGTCTTGAGTCCATGCTAGTAAGACAGATGGAAAGGAGAAAGGACGTGGTTGTTGCTGGAGTTAAGCATGCTCTCAAACTTGCTCACAGGAGGGAAAAGGATGCTCCTAACTCCTAGAAGTTCCTCTGTACATTTCTGCCTCAGTCAGTTCTTCAGATTTCCCCCTAAAGATTACATGCCTTCTTTTGCTATGCCAGGTAGTCCCCTTCAATGAGGTGGTTTAGCAAGGAGGTATGCTGTTTCTGGCCATTCTTAATTAATATCTTTTTATCTGTCAATAATTAATGTGGAAATCAGAAAGAATAATGCTGTTGAGGCTACAGCCTGAGATCTGCTGCCTGGCAACGGTGGATGTACATATCCATTATATCAGGAAATTAGAAACTGGAGCAAGAACTGATCTGTCTGACATTTTGTAAGATGATATAAATGGGCCCACTCAACAAACACTAGATTTATGGGAGGATATGAATGATACGTGTCTGGGGAAAAGATATTATCTCTCTTATGAGGGTGCAGTTAATACCAGACATCAATTAAGTATAGTTCATTAAAGCCTCTGGGTAATCTTATTTCTGGACTAGATCAGAGGAGCTCCCTACAAGGACTGGTGGAGGGGTTATCTCGGTAATAATCTCCACTTTTGCATGTAACATCTCTCATAGGATGGGCTGAGTGAAGTAGCATCTAGACTGTAACGAAAATAACCTTTTCAGCTGGAGAGACTGTGCAGTGAAAAGTAATAGTGTCTTATTATGTTTGAAGTAGTTGCATCAGATAGGTATATTGAGATATGCCAGTCATGATAGTAGTACTGATATGATAATGGTTGGCTTATGCACTTACTCCCCATCCTCAGAGGAGTAGCTTTGCCTTTGTCATGTTCACAGGATGTGGCTTTATCTAAATCATTTCAGCTGTACAGATGGAGTGGCTGGAGCTAGGGAAGATTATGCACTATTAGAGATAAGAAGGTGACATTTTTTTGCTTCTTCCTGCTCTGGCTAAAATATTCCTTCGTATACTGAGAGAGACAGTGTTTAGATGTTGTTTTCTTGAATTTGACCAGTTGTCTCCACCTTTCGAATCCCACGTGTAATGCAGCAGTTGCTGCTAGGAAAAAATGTGTTAAATAAACAAGTGTTAGTGGCTCTTGCAAGGCCCTACCCTGTTCCCAGTTAGTGATGCAGCTGGCAGGCAGAGAGACAGGAGAAACAGATTTCTTCAACACACTGGAAAACACTGGGTAAAGCTTGGCATGGAGCCCAAATTTGGAGGGTAACTTCTGGCAACACCTCACTTTCCTACATTCAGCTACAAAAATGGGCTCCCCACTTGCATTTTGACATCAAAACCACTTCCTTCTGAAAACTACCCATCTTTTTATTATTATTATTATTATTTATTTATTTTTTTTTTCCTGCACTTTCACGTGAAATCTTCTGTGGCTCCTCAGGTATGTTTGATCTGTGTCACAGTTGTGCCTGTGTCATGAAGCAGCGAGGAGATGGCATCTCTGGAGGCAGAAGAGCCCAAAGGCCCCTGGAGGGCTGCTGGAGGTTGTCAGGAGAGAGAGAAAGGGGATGGGCTGCCTGCATGTGGCAGAGGTGGGCCAGCTCGTTTTGTCCCTTCACCAGAAAGAAGGCTGGAAAGGAGACAATACAGAAACACTGCTCAGGAGGGGGTCGTGATTTTAAGTCTTTAGATGCTAAGACAAATGGTGTGCTGACTTTGATCTAGTACCTGGCTGAAACCTCAGCTTCTGAAGCGGGATGATTTTTCCAAGCCTCTTTTCAGTTCTGTGCTTGAATTAGATTTACCAGCACTTACCATTATCAGCACTAGCACTTTGACTTACAGCTGTCTTTAGGGGAGGAGAAAAAGGGGATTTGGTGCTGTGGGATCACCCTACCTTCCTCCTTAGACTCCCCTTGAGGTGAGAGATCACTGGGAATGCGCTTACCAGGTGGTGCCATCCATGCAGACCACCTGAGGCCCCGTGGAGAAACAATGCTGACAGCCACCTCTGCTTAAATGCTTGGCACTGCTGCCCACCTCTTCCCTACTTGCCTTCTCTCTCCTCTTCCCTGCTGCCCACAGTATGGAGCCGCAGCTTTGCTCGCTGTGTGGGTATAACAACAGCTATAGCACTCCAGAGCTTGCTGCAGCCTAAAGTATGTCAGGTTTCTGGTAGTGTATTTCAGCTAATCCCTGTTCATATCTGGGGTTTTCTGTTTCAGAGGCACTCAGAGTAGGAAGTCATGCCAAATACTGTATAATGAGAGAAAACTGCCAATGCTGACTTACTGAAGGGATTATTTCCTGCAGACCTTTCATACCATCATGCATGGTGTTTGAGTTTTCTGCTTCCCACAACTCTCCCTGAAGCCTTTGGGGATCCTTAGATATCTTTTTCTAGTAATTATTCCGCTTTGTGGATTTGGGCCTTTTCTTTTCCCCCTACCTGTGTTAATTGGGAAAACAATCATACTCCGCATCCAAAGGCAAGGGATAATCTGTGGAAGTTTTGGGGCTCGAGGGAGATATTGAGACTGGCATAAAATACTGGGATACTGGCATAAAAGCAAATCTGGTGTATACAACACGAGTCAATGCAGAGCCATTTCCAAAAAAAACCCAGCTTTAAACATCCCTATTAGCAAAGCTTCTGCACTCTACTTAAAGAGTTGGCAGTCATATCGCTGGCTTCAGAAGTATAAAATCTGATTGCATTACCTGCCTCGTTGTGCTATAACTAGCGTGGTTCCTTGCTGGGGCCATGTGGGGCCTTGGTGCGCAGCAGCTGCCAGCTCCGACGGTAGGGAAGATGAGAGAAGCATATTTCATGGGGCCAGGCTCTGGACAGTGCCCAGCTTGCTCTCATTTTGAGGGTAGCTCTGACTCAGATTTCTGCTGTGGGGCTTTGAAGTAGCCCTTTCAGAGCACGAGGGAACTTGCAGCTACCTGAACATGAAGGATGTTAATTTTTTTTTCTTGCTTTCCCAGCAACTTTTCTGCTGGTTACACCTGATGTTGTTTTTCAGGTTTATTTGCTGCTGCCTCCATATGAGAGCCTGATGTTTTCCTTGCCAAAATGCTGTCCCTCACACTAGAGGAGAGTAAGCTAAGCAGGCTTTGCTGACCTCCATCAAGACAGATGGACTCCATAGCTCTTCCTGACGTCTTGGCTGCAGCCTTAGCCTCAGCCACTGCTGTTAGTTGTCACCACCTGAGGTCTCACTGAAACCTGAGTTCTTTATCCTTTACATGTACAATTAAATTAAGACAGCATGGTTCCCTAGAGAATGCGTGGACCAGAAGGGGACAAATAAGGAATTTGTAGGAAAGGGTGGATGGTGAACTTGTTCTCTCTTCCATTTATACTTTTAACGAGATGAATTAAGAAAAGCACATTTAATAGCATATCTCACTACAGCTTTTGCTGAAACACCTTTGCTGTGAGGCTGTGAGGGACTTCCATGGCTGCTGTTCTGATTAAACACCGTGCTACTGAAGGGCAGCTAATTAACAAAGCCACAGTACTTCAGCTGTTATGGTAGTTTCAACCACATATTGTGAAACTGTAGGAGATGTGAGCATCTCTCAGTCTATTTTTCAAAATGCTTCCTTTTCTTCAGTCTGGTTAAATACGTCATTTCAGGGTTTATTCCAGTTCAGATAGATATCCCAAATTCTCACAGAATGCATACAATAATTTGCTGGTCCAGCACAATTTGTGTAAACGTTTCATCTCTTACCACCTTGTGTGCAAGTGTTGTCTTTCTTTCCCCTGCTTGTATTAACTGGGCATCTACTAATGCTCCGTAACCAAAGGCAAGAAATTGTCTTTTGAAGTCTTGGCATTGGAGGCAGGAACTTTGAATGACATAAACTCATTGCTGTGCTTTGTTTAAATGATTTACAATTTTCCAGATTAATTTTTTTCAAGTTTATATATTTGAACAAGTACAAAAATAATGTAACTAAAAGCCCATTAAACAAATGAGCATGCAGAGATGATACATTCATTAAAAGATGCCCAGATCTTTATATCTCCATCAAAACACCATGCAGTTGTGCTGAGCATGGTAAGTTCATCTCCTTACTGTGCCTTTCTATGTTTCTTCTCATTGCATTAATTTTTCATCACGTGTGTCTGAAGAGGACAGTTATTCACCCAGTTTGGCACCTATGTAACATCAGAATCCAGATGACAACTTGGTAGATGGTCTGTGGCACTCTGTGTTCTTTTTACATTTCTCATCTGGTCCTCCACTGTGTATCTTAGGTGTCTTGACAAGCCTTGAAATAAAAAGCAGGAGAGTGTAAACAGCAAAACCTTTTGCTGTTGAATACATAAAGCAGAAAAGGCTTCCCAAGAAGGATCTGCGTTCCTATTTTTATAGACAGGGTCATTGAGACATGACAAAGTGATTCAGCCTTGGTCACCCAGCAGGCAAACAGCCACGCCAAGGTGAAGACACAAGTATCTTGAGCTCTGATTTAATCCACTTCCCACTGGAATACGATGCCTGTGAGTCCCTATTATCTGCAGAATGTTGTTTTTTCTCTTACTCAGTAAGTAGCAGACCCACATAGAGATCTGTGACAGCAATCCCACTGAAGGCGGTGAGGAAGCCTAGAGGTGCAGGGGAAGGCTTACTTGGGTCTTATTTTCTTCCCACGGTGGTAAAAGTGAATAAAACCATAAAATCCCCCCTTTCAAAATAGAGTTAATATATGGAAGTGTAAAAAGATGCTGTCTTATGCGAAGAGGAAAAGATACATGAGCCAAGAATGGGTAACGAATTACATGTGGGTGCTAAGTACCCTGCTCATAGTATTATAGCTTTGAGGATCAAGAAATTCTTGTCCTAGATACATGTGCTGATTCACTGAGAAAATGTGCAGTGTTAAATCACTGTGCCATATTTCTTACCCACACTGGGGTTAGACTGGAGGTTGCAAACTGGGTTGTCAAAACAGCACACATGGGATTTCACAACTGAGATTTGGCTGTTCTAAACACCCATTCAAAATCTATCTTCACTTGAAAAAAAATGGGAGGTGGGAGGATATGCCAGGAGAGGGATCACCCTGCTGCTCATTGTGGTTTAGATCTGTTTCCCTATCTAGCTCCTTCAGGCAACCATCTGAGAGCAGGTCGCAGATCAGGTGGACCTTTGGGGTGGCCCCCAAAAGCCATCCATATACTTCTATTTAATGTTTCAAGAACCCTAAAAAAAATAAAATAAAAAGCATCCACAACACTAGAGACTGTAATAGGAACACTGCTCTGTGTAACATTTCCACTGCAGAATAATTCAGCATTACTGTAAAAGTTACAGCAGACTGTCCCAGCAATATGCAGTAGACAATTTCCTTTGATACCTTTTGGGGTAGAATCAAGTAGAAAGATTTTCTGCTACTGTCGCAACCCACACAGCTCTCATGGTTCTCAGTGTCATTTTGTTCTCAAGAGAAAACAGGATGATTGAAGAGAATGACACTGTCATGATGTCAACATTATTTATATATATTTTTAAGACTGCTTGGGTTTCAAGATTTAAATGAAGACCAGTAGCAGAACCTATAGTCAGGAACTTGCCTGACACAGAAGAGCAATTACATTTTAGCTGCAGAACTGAGGTTTTGTTGAACTTGGGCCTCAGATTTCAGTAGTATTTTTTTTCCAAGAAATCAATATGCCATGAGCATGAATAAAGTTAGGTCACACATACAGGTCCTCTTAAGGAGTTACGTGTATATAACGCAAAATGCGAGTGAAGATTGCTTACTTATTTTGGCAGAAGGATTAGGTTTGGTAGAACAAGTCTGCTACAAGGCATTTGACCTCTAAGGTATTGATTAGAATATTGCCCACATCAGCAAAGGCAGCTATTTAATGTGCATCGAAGGGTGAGTCAGTAATCTCATTGAATTTTCAAAATCTCCATTTTCCCAAAGCCAACATTGCAAAAGGTGCCTCCACTGTTCTGTCTTTTGTTATTGCTTACAACATTGGATTTGATGAGCACTCTCTGCCCAGCCTTGGATGGGCAGCTTGCATTGGCACTAGGTGCCTGGAGCATGTGAAAAATGCTGTGTTTGACATTTCTGTAACCTCTTGTTGTCCGTTTCATAAATATCTCACTGGAATGTTGTTGCTGGTCTTGCAGTCTCTAGTAGAAGTTGTATTTTTTTTTTTTAATTATATGCTAACTTATACTTCAGGTCTTATTACTCATTGCAAGCAAATGCATATTAATAGTAGGAATATTATATGTTTGGCAAATGATGTCGCAGCTGAAATCTTCAGATGCAGTATGAAACAACTATTTGTGCTGAGATGGATAGACGATTATTACCTCTTTGTTTTCTTTTTCATTATCCTTTTGAATTAAAACCTCCTTGCGAAGCCATTATCCTTGCCTTAAACAGCTCTCTGTATTGAATGTCACTGCCTCTTCTAGTGTTTTTTCCTTTGTTTAGATTGAGTTCTAATTTTCTGTGATTTCTGAGCTCTAATTTCTTTATTGTTTCATATTTGTACAATGTCCTTTTCATAAATTCAGTATGTGTATATTCCATTTTGTTTCTCAAGTGCATGTAGGCCAAAAAGTAGCAGGAACCGTCTCTAAAAGCTATATTTACAGCTCTAGTGGCAAGCACTCTCCTCCTACACTGAAAAGCTGTGAAAAACTGTCAGGATGTGAGTGTGCATAACAATGCTCCTGACGGCTGGAGCTGATTTATTTTTTAACCATGGTTTCATTTTGTCAGCTAGACCAAATACAATGGGAAAGAAACTCTTCTGACAAAGCCCAGCAAAACACAGGCTTCAAAACTACTTAAAGTTGCAGCATCTCACACTACTAACCTCCTGTTCTGCAGTGCTGTGTAGAGCGGACATAGATTTCACAGGACCAAGAAAGACCAGTTGTGCCTGTGTCTAATTCCTTGTTTTTCCAGTTCAGAAATGGTCAGGAATGTTTCCCCTACACATGGCAGTATGTGGTGACCTCCAAAATGCATCACAGTTTCACTTAAGGCCATAAGTGTAAGAGAATCTCAAAACCGTGATGGAAAACGGGGAGGAAAGAAGAAAGGCAGTGAGTGTCATTGGTATCATGGATCCCTGCAGCAGCATTAGGTGCACTCAGTAAAAGCAAACAGTATCTTGTAATATGGAGGCAAGCCAATAACTTCTCCACCCCTGTTGGATCCTTGTCAATACAACCTAGGAAGGAAAAGAAGGAAACATCCCTTCCTGTCCTTAATTCAGTGGTTGGTTTCACCCTAAACATCTGATGTATGGTTTCACCTTGTACGTCAGCCAGGGACCCCTGACGACATACTGCTAGCCTTTTTTTTTTTTTTCTACGGCAAATCTTCTGTACTTTTGAGAAACATGGCAAAAATATCCCCAGAACACAAATTCTGCCTGAAGGGGGAGGGAAGAATTTTTCCAGGTTTCTGTATGCAAGTGAGGGAAGTGTTTGAAGCGCAGGATTAATGCACTGTAAATACAGCTCAAGCAACAGGTGACCCAGTCTTTTTCTCAGCCTCCTCGGATAGCATCAGTACATCTGATAGATGTGAACTTCTATGACTATGTCCATTTTCTGGCTCGAGGAATCTTCCTATTTAGTCATGCAGCTGTGTCCTTAGGGTCATACATCTTACAAACACTGTAGGTTTCTTGCCCCAAACTGGGTTTTCGTTCTCATCTTGCCCTGTCTTAGCCAGACCAGAAAAAGGTGGAGAAAAAAGTGTTAGTTTTTCATGATGCTTTCCATAACTCTCTCACCACAGGCCAAATTCTGATATTTCTGCTCATACTGAACATTATTTACCATGGGTTGATTCAAAATGTTAAGTCAATGAAACAGTTCACTGTGATTTCAGCATATTTGGGGTTAGGCTCTAAGTGAATAATCCTGTTAAAGCCAATGGGAATTCTTGTGAAATAAGGTGTTATTAAATCACAGTAAATGGAAGGTGGTTCTGTGTCATCTGGATGAAGGAAAAAAATCATTCACTTCCAAATATTCAACATTTACTTGCAATGCAGAATTTGCATTTTCTGTAGTGTTTTCTGTACTGCAGTGTAGTGTACTGTAGTGTTTTCTGTAGTATTTTCTGGTAGGGAAAACTATGTCCTTGGCTAAGGAGAAAGATCAAGAGGCAACATATGGTTGGTTTATTCTTTTGTTTATATAAGAACTTAAACTGAATATCCAGTGGAAATTAAAATATAGTAGGTACTGATAGTAGATGTAATAAAAGAGAGATCTTGGCTACAATCAGTGGTACTAGCTGTGATGGCTGCCTCCTGCAGATACCTGTGATAACCATTTCCCCTTGTGTCTTGTTCTCTCCTAGACAGCCTTCATGTGACGTTTTATTTCGTCCACAAAACTCATGTTTACTTATGGAGACTTTGGGGTATTTTAAGGTGAAGTTCAGCTTTGATTTTCCAAAGGTGTCACTATTTAAAATGAAACTTCCAGCACTTATTAAAAGGATGGCTTTCATTGGCAAAATGAGCTTTCGAGCTGGTACCTGCTTGATACAGCTGTAAATAAGCCTACCTGGCCTTTCAGCTGGGGATTAAGTGCTCTTAAGCTTTTATCTGTTTTGTGAAATATCTCCAGCCCTGGTTTGTCAGAGACTGATTTCTTGGGGTTTTGTTGTGTGCACTGAGGCAAGCCTACAATGAGCCTCTTCTCCTCATGCTGTTGTCCTCCTCCTCTTGGGTTTCCCCTTCTCTGGAATTGACTGCAGAGATGGGTGTGCAGCATATGAACTGGGAAACAGGAAAAAATGCAGAAAATCCAAGAAGGAAACACAGCATCAAGAGATGGCAGCTGCTATCTCCCGTGTTAGACAAGTGACGGATGGGGAAGGAGGTTCAAGAGGAAGGTGAAGGAGAGAAGAATTAGACTCAGGTGTTTGGAAATTTGGGAAATAGAAAATTATGCCTGAGCAATGTAGATTTTCTACTGTCAGCTTCTGTAGACCTGACAAATAAAATCCGTTTTGCTTATCTGGAAAGCATGTACAATTTGTGTAGACAAGTATCATTGCTCATTTTCAGCAGATAGACAGGTTTGGTATAGTAGGTAGGCTTATCTGCTTAAAAGTCTGTTGTGGGGCCCTTTACTCAACATACTTTATCACCCCATGTCCCTCATGCTCTGAGTGGGTTATGTCTTCAGCAAGGGCACCTTGTTTCTGTAGGCCTTAAACGCAAAACGTGACAGAGTGTTTTAAAACTGACTTAACAACTGCAAATGAATGTCACGTGAGATTGGTGTTCTCCTGAGCCTGGCACTGTTCTCCAAGCACTTTTAAGTGGTCTGTTGTAGGATCTGTCACTTGTTATGAGGAAACACTTGAATGGCAGAAAAAATTCAGGGCACAGACAGTTGGGTACTGACCCATCAGATTGACAGATTGCAAAAAAAGCATACAAATATCCTTTTGATACTATCAGGAAAAGGTCTCACTGAATCACTCGGAATAAGAAAAATAATGATTCATAGGTAGCTGAGATTTGCTACAGTGGGAGAGACTTAAGGTCCTCTTAGGCTGTGCAAAGATAGATGCCTGTGTGAAAGGTGCAAGAAATGTTTTCACAGTCAATTAAGGATGAGCCCTTCTGTAGAAATTTTCTGAATCTCATCAGCAGCTTGTTCATGTCCTGCAGCACAAACTCTTATGATTTGTGTAAACATTGCTTAGCTTAGCTAGTGTAATAAGAGATTAATAACTTGGTGTCCCACTGAATAATAGTTGATCACTTCCTCCCATTTCCAGTCATTATTCTTGCGTAAATGTGAAAGTCACTTTTGCTTTGTATAAAACAGTCAGTAGTGTGTGGCCCTGTTCATCATGTTCTGCTAGTCCATTAACGGGGAGCAGCGCTGAATGTAGGATGCCTGCTTGATCAACAACATTTCACTCTCTCGTCTCCCATGCGTTGCTTTTTAGCAATAAATAGCACTCAGTCAAGAAATGAGCAAAATAACTACAGAGGTACCTGCTTTTCTCTTTATTTTATAGATATTAGGAGACAGTTTTGATCTTTCTCCCACATACAACCTTCATTTTGCTGCACACCTTGAAATGCTGATGTTTCAATATGAGAAACACTGATTTGCTGAGCCTGATAGAGAAACTTGTTTTGGGGCATGGACATCATATCATCCATCAGGGAAATCAAGCTAAACTCAGGCCTCAGATCTGTCTTAACTCACAAATGAAAAACATCAGTGGACCTATGTCCCCAACAGCAGACATTTATTTGCCTTATGGAACTGCTGAGCAGTTGATAGACCTGAGAAATTGGTATGCCACAGGGAGGAAAGGACCAATATATTTCCTAGTTGGAAGCTTTGTTGTAAATATGGGGCATACTTTATAAGATCTCATGCATTTTAGGGTAATATATACCACCTTCAGCTGTGTTTTTATGAATTGAATGAGGGAGAATGATAATAACTAAAGCCTTTCTAGCTTGTCATGGATCAGTTAGCAGAATCTGGAGATTGAAAGGATTTAGTGGAGGGAACTCTTTCCTTTACTCCTCAACATCTATGGTTACTGTAACTTGAATATGCTAACTCCCCAAGTCTTAATAAGTGCCCTGAGCTCCAACAGGGAATGTTTACAGAATTTGTGTCTGAAACTCACATAGGTTGCATAACACCTGTGTTACAACATACAGTGACAACTGATGTGTGATACACATAGGTTTTTCAGTTGTTGCCTCTTGGCTAGCAGTGCAAACAGAAAATTAGAGCCACTTTGCCAAACAGTTGCGCCTCTAATACTTAATAATAGATGAAGATGGTTAATGCTTGCTGATCTTGTGCGTGCAAATAAAAATGTTCAGTGACCACCAGCTAAGAAAAAGGTTTCCTTTCCTCTTGGACAATGACCTGGTCACTGTTTGTCATTTCCAAGTCTGATTGATTACTTTCTTTGGTGCTAAACAGAACATTCCCCAGATTTGCCAAAGGTAATAGTTTACCCAGGTGTTTTGACATGAATGATGTTCCAGCCAGTACTGTTACCCTTTTGATGTTATGCTGAAGCTTTAAGAGCAACAACCCCCTGCAATGACCTAATTCTTTCTGAACCTCCAAGAAGTGCTGATCACTGTTGGTAGGAAAGGAAAACAAACAAAGAAATACACTTGAGGGAAGGAGAGAAAGAATCTTGAAATACTCCCCCCGTGAAAATCAGAAAGAGCAGGACCTTAAAGACCTTTCATTAAGATTGCAAGACATATTCTCTTTGATTAAACTTTTTGTAAAGAGCAGGAAGAAAAAAAAAAAGAACAGTATCCGAAACTCTGACATCCAACATATAAAACAATCTGAACGTTTGGACCCTGTTTGTCCCTTCTTGCTTTCCCTTTTTTTTTTTTTTTTTTTTTAAACGATGGGCAATATGTCCAAGCAACATAAAATCTGTTTTTAAGGGAAGGGAGGACTTCAAGGAGAGGTGCCCAGCACTGAAGTAATGCAATATGAGAGGCATTCAAACCACCCTTGAAGAACAGGTTTGAGAAGTCCTTTCAGGAGATGCGTGTTCTGGTATAAAAGGAGCCATGTACCTAAGCCCCACTGTCAATGGGTATGATGCCTTCAGGACCCCAACATAAACTGCATGTTCCCAGGCCATGCAATTCAAGATTGTAGATGTCTCAGTTTGTAAAGTGCTTAGTATCTCTCTGTCAGTCACTGCTGTACAGTGCAGAGCTACACAAATGCATTTGTCTTCTCTCTTCACCTCTTCATTTCTGGTGCAATGGTGGCAGAAAATTTAGCCTCTGGGAAATCACACCATATGCCTAGTCACAAACAAGTTGGGGTCCTTGCAGTACTTCTTAAAAAAACCCTTCAGAATATATTTATCATATGAAGATCACGAATGGGGTTTCGCTTGTGAGATGGCAATAGCAATCTCTTCTTTGGCCTATGTCATGTAGCAAAGAGCTGAGTTAATGATGTTCTCCTTCCCCCTTCCTGGATGCTTTATCCTCTGCTGGAATTTCTCCTGTTTTTCAGTTCTTAATGTGCCAAAGAGAACAGCTCGCTTCTGACAGTGAAATCACATTTACAGGGATTCGCAAAAGAAAACATTTGTCTTTATCTAGTTCCTGAAGACACCAGCTGCACAAAAATGTGCCATCCTCTAGGTCAGGTTTTTCACTTGTCCTGCCTTACTGTGTGGGCTTCCTCCCACCCTTTTCCTCCTGCCCCTGGCATGGAGGTCAGAAAGATGTACCATTTGCACCCCTTATTTACAGCCCAGAGGAAAACAAAAGCATAACTGAGCAAATCATGAAAGCAAATTTTCTGTCGCACACAAAACAGACTGAAGCCATAACACAGCCAACAAGCTTAAATCCAAAAGACACAGCCTTTTGGCAAAGGAGTGGAATCAGATTAGGAAAGGAAAACATTCAGGTCTTAAGCTTAACTGAGAGCCTGGTAAAGATGGGAATTACCATAGGTTCCTTCTCTGCAGACTGCAGCCAGCTGCGCTAGAAAATCAAGAGACTCTTGCGGTGGAAGCAGGTATTCCAGATGTTGAAGAAAGGGGCACTGATTCTCCTCCTGCACAGACATAAACCAGCACCAATGCTGCCTTGGAGTGACAAAAAGCATGAGAGGCTATTCAGACCTGAAAGATAAGTATAACCTCTATTTAGTGACGGAGATATTTATGTAGGTTAGCCAAAAGAGGACCATAATTGAATTGAAGTGATGCTATTTTCTGAAACACTGCCTTCAGCAGTCTCAAAGATCTCAAGGCAGTGACAGAGACGAGCAACTTATTTTGCCCTCTTTCAAACTCAATCTGAGGATAAAGATTTGCATTGCACTTGGGAAACTGCAAGGGAGAAGGAGTCCACAAACATAAACTTTGCTTCTAAATCCTAGACATTTGTGACGATGAGTGCTTTTTCCTGCAGGACCCATAGTCTTTCTTTTTCCCCCCTCTCCCAGCTCCTTCCTTCCGTCCTTTCTTGCTTGAAAGTACCTCTCTGCAGCGTCTAGTTTCCGAATGGTGTTAATAAGAAACATGTTGTTTGTCTGTCATAATGAATTAGCAGAATAGCCCAACACCTTCACAAGACCCTATGACTTGACAGAGGGTTATGTGTATGTTTAGTCTACGTGTAAGTTCCCACTGCAAGAAGGAATACACGAACCATTAGTGCATACTGCTCCTCTAGCATTGTCATTTAAATAAACTTTTCTTGTAAGAGGTTGTTACATTAAAAGTAGGAAGCAGAAAGAGATAAATAGAAATTCCACCTGCTTGCTGCTGAAAAGAAGTTCTCCTAGCAAAATAAGAGGTAGTTAAACATGGATTTCTCTAAAGCAAAACAAATACTTACAAACTTAACTGCTGGATTGCTTGTAGGAAACAGTCTAGCATTTAGTATCCCTGGGCAGCTAATCCTAGCCCTTTGAGAGAGATGAATAAATCAATATCATTGTGACTGTCTTACAGGTGGCTAAACTAAAGCAAAGCTGTCACTCCTATGAGACCACAGATATAGTCAGTGCAGTAAACATGCAGTCTTTGATCATGATACGATGCCTGTTTTGATCTTGAGCAAGGCTAGGGCATTTGTGATGTAAGTGCAGAAGTTTGACGCAAAAAAACTTGTATAAGATGCTTCATTCTGCTAAGAGCTGATTAAGAGTTAGACAAAGGATTTTATTTTTTGAGCATGAGTCATTATGTTTAAACATTAAACTGCAAAATCAATCTTCTGATTGTTTAGTCATTATTTCAGAAGAATGGAGATTTATTTACAGTCTTTTTTCATTAAGTTCCTTTTCTGCCCTTGCCACAAATTATGACATTTTTCAGAAGGTCACAAGAACTTTCTGCATAAACTAATATTTCTTCCTAAGCACATGCAAAAGATATTTGTTTACATGATCTGTGGACTGGGCCATGAACCTGTGTGAATCAGAGGGCCCAGTTCTTATTCCTAGTGTTGTCTTAGACCCACTAAAGAGTATTGGGCAAATCATGTCACGAAAAATTTTTGTATCTGGTTTGTGTGAGGGGTTAGATCTGTTGAAGGAACAGGCTTTTACTCAAGAAGATTTTTGAAAGTAAGTTGTCCTTTTATTTTTCAAAGTGCTTATTATGTTAGTGAGAGGACCTTCTTTTGATCCTAATATTACGAACTTTACAGATTGCTGCAGAGATTGCTTAAACATGATGTAACTTCAGTAAATGATATCTGTGCTGTTTTATTCTGAGAGGCCTTAATGAAGTCATGTTTCTGGAAAGATTCTTGTTAATCTGTGAAAAGGAGGACTGTCACCCCTACTCATAATCAGACTGTAGAAAATATGTCATTAATGTCCAGAATTCTCCTCTGGGGTTTTTATCCCAGTTTCAATGTACAGTGAAGATCTAGACCAGAACAAGTGGTCCTACTGCATCCCTTCTGCTGAGCGGTTCAAAATGGAGTTTCTTTCTCCTGCCAAGCTGGAGACCTTCGCTTCTGTGGCTCATGTGGGAGAAATCTGCATCAGTCACTGCAGGGCAAATTCATATGCATTGGTTTGTATGTGTGCAACTGACTGTAAAACTGAGAAGTATTCTGCAGAAGCATGACATGTTTTGTACAGGTGAGGTGGGAGACTGTGTGTTGACTCCCCACTCTGTTGATTGTAAGTATGCAAATCTGAATTCCAATTACATTTGGCCTATGGAATTTTGCTTCAATTTAACACCCAAATATGACAACAGGGAAGCATACTGAGAGGAAATTGTTTATGAGACATATGTTCTGTGTGTGTATGTATGTATTCTATGGTGGTGCTATGAATAAATTTTATGTATTAGCTAGCTGTGGATTAGAAGGCTGTTTCTCTGAGAGGTATGATTTCCTGGGTTTTGAGAGACAGAGGATGGATGACTTTACAAAAAGAACATACAGTAACTGCAAATCAAATCGACAGTTAAGAACCCCCCTAAAATTTGTAGCACATTAGCAAAGCATTACGTATCTCATAATAGGCAGACTATAGGAATAGAGCAATGAAAAAGTGGCTAATTACAGATGCTCAGATAGAGCTCTTCATGCAGATAGGATAGGATAGTGAAATAAATCAAGCACACATTTTGAATTAGTCCTCAAAGGTCAAGGAAAAATAAGCAGGACATGTGTGAAACTCTGATCTTCCCAGAAAAATAAGTTCACTGTACAAATTAATGTCTGCATCAGGACACTTCGTTAGCAGTTGACAAGACTTTCACACATGCTCATGTCTGCCTAGGTGTATTAAATCTCCCTTTTTCAGAAAGAAATTATGGAGTGGGGAAAGAAGCATCTGATCCCTTAAAAAGGACATTTGGAAGTCAACCAAAGAGACCTTGTTATCAGTCTTTTTGATAAAATGCTTAATCCTCCCCCTGCCGCCCTGTCTATTAAGAAAAAGGCAACATGACAGTGAACTTGGCAGAATATCGAATCTGGTTGTGTGTGAGACTGTAACACCCCTAACAGCTAAACTAATTCTGTTGCTGAAAAGATAGCAGAAGTCTCTCCTCCATTTGAATCTATGGGGAGCTTAAAAAAGTTTTTAGGCTAATGTGCTTTGTTGCTTTTGTCACTAACTTGGAAAGTGTCTTCTGGCTTAATTTGATTAGAAAGACAAAGAGGAGGTTTTTTGTAAACTCTCACATTATATATGTTGCACATATAATTTTACATCTTTTCTCAAAAGATTCTCTGCTAATGCAGAAGACCTCTATTTTGTCACAAAGAGAGCTTTACAAAAGTCAAGTTACTATAACAACCAAGTACACCTTTTCAATCCAGGAACCATGCTTCCATGCTTTTATGCTAGTCCTCCTCTTTCTTTTTCTTTTTTTTTCTCTTTTTTCTCTCTTTCTTTTTTTTTAAAAAAAAAGAAAGACTGAATAACATGGACGGATACCCTTACAGATACACACCAGGGTTATACATACTTAAAAAGGTTCACCGTTTGGACGTATGTTTGAGAGACATCCAACATTATGCACACACATAGCTGCCTTCATCTCTACACCTAATTTAGAAACAAAGCAAGAACAGAGGAAGACATTTGTCTCGTTTCAGTATCAAAATATCTACTTTCCTTTCAATGTGATCTTTCCTGAAAAGCCAGAGGACAATATTAACTAGGATCATCATTGGATGAACTGCATTATTTACCTGCTTGTATGGCTGAGATCCTGCTCTGACTTTCCTGTCCCTTTCTGTGCTGTGGCTCCCTGGAGCTGTTGGCAGCTGATGGAAGAAGAGCAGTCTTCAGACAACTCTATAGAAGCTAGAGAACTAACTGAGGCACTTTTCAAACCAGAGGCATGGGCAAATGTGTGTAAATTATTTTCTCTCTGATTTCCTTGCAAATTGCTCTCTGAAGTCCTCAAATGTAACTGAGAATCTGACCCTATAGCTCAAATAAGAAAACACACTGTAGAACAATTTAGTTTATAACTGATCTGTTTGCTAAGCACTGCTACCTTTATAACTTTGTATTTTCCTGTCTGAAAAATACCACTAGTCCTAGCATTGCATAGTCAATAACAATAATAAAAAAAGCACAGATGAAAGCACACAAAAAGCCAAAGCGTACAACTCAGTCTTGATCCTCTCTCCACTTCCATCTGTTCTCCCAAAGTAAATTATTACAGTGTGGGCTCTCTAAATAAGGTGCTGCTGCTTGTGAAAGAAAACAAGCTGGGGTAAGCTATTAAGAAAATAACTCTATTTTGGTTTAAAGGCTAAAACAGGGAAAAATAACTTCATTTAGGCCACTCAGAGATTTTAAAAACTGGAGTCGGTCTTCCTTGGTCTCTATAAAATGAATAAAACCCTAACCTTGCTTGCTGTAGAAATCTGTCAGAACTTTAGATGAAATGCTTTTTAATGTATGCCCTAATGATTGGTTTGGAAGTTGTTGAAGGCAGCAGATGTGAAAATACTGGGAAAAATTCTGTCCTCCAGGGCTGCAGTGCACTGGGGAGAGTCTGCTGCAAACAGTGGTCATGGTAGAGGAACTTTTCCTGGTCTCCTAAAGTTCAGGTTGAGGCCTGAAAAGCAAAAATGACTTTATACATGCATAAGAACACTGTGAGTTGTTCCATGTTGAGGTGTCAGCCAGGACTGTGGCCTTCCTTTGTAGCTTGAACAAGGAATGTGGAGGGGGGATCACACTAGAAAGAATGAAGAGTTAGGAAAGAGTACCTAAGACTTGATCTTTTTGCATTGGGCCACTGCAGGAGGTCTGAAAGAGAAGCCCAGTGCCAGTGGTCAGTCTAGTGACAGCATGCTTGTCAGATAAGGGAAACAATAGTAAATCATCTGACAGCATTTAAGATTTTAGGTCTGTGAAGATGCTGCATTTCCTGACAACTATAAGGAAGTGGTATAAGTAAGGACCAAGTCCACATAATGAGTTGACAAAGGAGGTGGGAGTGGAAAAAAGGGAAGCTGGAGCTTTTTTTCTTGTTATTGCTGGAAAACCAGTGAAAAACAAGTTGAGACTCTTGCCAGGACTAATTCTGAGAAACTTAGAAAGAAACGAGCTGACTGGACTCATTCAACACTAGAGATCCCAGATAAAACAAGACCATAACAAGCTTCATATTAGAAACCAAGAAGTAGAAAAACTCCTTGACCAAGGAGAACAAGAGTCCAAGTGTGCTATTCACTACAGAATGGCATTGAGACACCTGTGTTCCTGCCTTGAGAAAGGCACTGTCAGTCTGGACTGCACTGGGAGAGAGATTTCCAATAAAGAAGGGGAAGTATTAATGGTTCTTTGCAAGGGATGTCTGTGTGCTCTTCTGATCAGCCATGCTCAAGAAAGATAAATTCAGGTTGGAAAAGATACAGAGAAAGGCTACTACAGTAGCTGGGAGAATGGACAGCCTTATCTTATAAATAAAGGTTAAAAAGACATGTTCTCTTTAGATTGGCAATATTAAGGCTGACCAGGGATGATTGTTGTCCATACACGTCAGGAGAGTAAACACTACGGAAGGATAAAAAGCACATTAAGACAAAGAACAATGATGGCAAATGAACAAAATGTCTAAACTGGCTGTTAATAAGCAAAAGAGAAATTAGAACAAGGTTTCAACCATGGTGGTTGAACCCCCCTTTCCCAAGGTTTTAAAAAGAAGTTTGGTACGTTTATGAAAGGAATTATTTGACATGTTGTCTAAGATTTACAGCGCTGTCTCCAATCGACCATGCTTGTCTGCCTTATTCCATGTTCCCAGAGTGAATAGATGCATATGTCACCAAGCTAACATCTCTGTCCTCCTTATGTAACTCCAGAAAGATAATAGATTGACTGATTAGAGCAAAGGAAAATCATTTGTGTGATCACTTGTCCTGGTTTTGGCTGAGATAGAGTGAATTCTTTTTCATAGTGCCTGTTCTGGTGCCATGTTTCAGATTTATAAGATGAATAAGACAGGAGAACTAGTGACAACCGACATGGAGAAGGCTGAGGTACTCAACAATTGTTTTGCCTCAGTTTTCATTGGCAACCGCTCTTCCCTGGGCTGCATTAGGAGAATTGTTGCCAGCAGCTCAAGATGATACTTCACCTCTGCTCAGCCCTGGTGAGGCCACATCTAGAGAACCGTGTCCAGTTCTGGGCTCCCCAGTCTAAGAGAGACATGGCCATACTGGAGACAGTCCAGTGAATGGCAGCCAAACTGGTGGAAGGACTGGAGCATCTCTTCTACAACGAGAGACTGAGGGAGCTGGGACTATTCAACCTGCAGAAGGCTTAGGGGGATCTTATCAATGTCTAGAGATATCTGAAGAGAGGATGCAAAGAAGATGGAACCAGGCTCTTGTCAGTGGTGCCCCGTGGCTGTCCAGCTCTAGGTGGCCCTGCCTGAGCAGGTGGTTGGAGCAGATGACCTCCAGAGGTCCCTTCCATCCCCAACCCCTCTGTGAGTCCAGCAGCTTGGCACACACCTGAGCCAAAGCAGGACCAACTGAACCAGGCCTGAGCAAATGAGAAGGTGTGAAGCAGGCTGCCAGTTGGCTTTGCAAGCACAGGCTCTGTCTCTGAGGCTGAGGGAGCTCCTGCGTGCTGTCACAAACTAAAAGGGGGGTTACCCGGCCCACGGGTGGATGGAGATCACAACAGTGGGTTAAAATCAGTTAATGTGACATTCC
>VXAA01007467.1:0-29814 GCA_013399115.1 Anseranas semipalmata
GCCGTGCCACCCGCAGCCGCAGGGCGCAGGGGCCTGGGGACCCGCGCTCGAGCAGCCGCAGGGCTGCCAGCACGGCCTCCAGGTAGCTGGCGGGCCAGCGCCAGGGCCGGGACGGCGCGACCGAGCCCTCCGGCCTCGCTGGGACCGAGCCCCCCAGCCCGGGTGGGACGGATCCATCCAGCCCCAGCGTGGATCCGTCCAGCCCCGGCGTGGATCCATCCAGCCCCGGCGCAGCGGACGTGTCCGGTCCCGGCGAGTTGGCTCTGGCCGGCCCCAGCAGCAGCAGCAGCAGCACCCAGCAGGGCCACATCCTGCCCATGGCCACCTGCAGCCTCCTCCTGCCTGCCAGCGGGTGCTGGGCCAGCACCGCGCCAGCCCCTTTATGGGTGTCCTGGTGCCCTGGGGCGGTCCCAGGAATCCCCGGTCCCGCGAGTGGCCCAGCCCTCCAGGAGGTCCCTGTGGACCCCCCGGCAGGGTGACAAGGCCCCCGGCCCAGCGGGGGCACGCTGGGGCTTTCCAGAGCGCGAGGGTGGTGCCGGCAGAGGGGAGGCCGGCCGGCCCTCGTGCCAAACCCGCCGGGCTTCGGCAAACAGCTCCAGGGCAGCAGCAGCGCGGGGCGGCCCCGTGCCCGGGTCACCGCCGGCGGCGCTGGGGGGGCGGCAGCCTGGGAAGTCCCCGGGAAGGCCGAAATCTGCCCCCGCTCCGCAGGGCCCCCAGCGCCACAGCACCTTCGGCACCAGGCCCGGGGAGAAGCGGCCAAAGGGGCCCGAAGGAGGGCAACAGGGACGGCGAAGGGTCCGCAGGGCAGGACGCGGGAGGAGCGGCCGAGGTCCCTGGGTTTGCTCAGCCCAGAGCAGAGGAGGCTGAGGGGAGGCCTCCTGGGGCCTGCAGCTTCCTCGCGAGGGCAGCGCAGGGGCAGGCGCTGAGCTCTGCTCTCTGGTGACAGCGACAGGACCCAAGGGAACGGCGTGGAGCTGTGACAGGGGAGGGTCAGGCTGGGTGTCAGGAGCAGGTTCTTCACGAGAGGGTGGTCGGGCACTGGCACAGGCTGCCCAGGGCAGGGGGCACGGCACCGAGCCTGCCGGAGCTCAAGGAGCGTTTGGACAACGCTGTCAGACACAGGGTCTGATTTTGGGGGGTCCTGTGCGGAGCCAGGGGTTGGACTCGGTGATCCCGGTGGGTCCCTTCCGACTCGGGGCGTTCTGTGATTCTGTGATTCTAAGAGCGCTGAACCGGGGAGGACGGGGATGACCGGCCAGGACTCAGCGAGGAGGTGGCTGCGCTCTGCACGTGTTGGCATCGCCAGGAGGGCAGCAGCAGCAGCAAGCCGGGCCAGAAGCGGGGTCACCCCAAGCATCCGCACGTTTCTGCCCACGGGACGGTTCTGGGGACTTGCACAGCCCACGGAGATCAGGAGAAGCCCCAGAGCTGTGCCCAGGCGGGATGAGGAGCCTGCAGGGCATAGGCCTCCCCCAGCACCGGCACTTTGGCATCCTCGCCCCGTGCCCCCGCTGCCTTCTGTCTTTTGGGATCTTCTATCTATTGGGGTGGGGATGGCGCACACAGGGACCCCGCGGTTCGTGCGGGGCTGGGGCTTCCCCATAACAATCCAAAAGCCCCGGGGGTTTGTGCCATCCCACACTTGCCCCATTTCCCACACCCCCGGAGCCGTTGTGGGATGTGCTGTGCCCCATCCCTGGGCACGCTGGGGAGGAGTGCGGAGAGAGGCATCACATGCACACATGGCCCTGGAACATCTTTATTTCAGCCCCATGCGGGACGGGGTCTGTGGGACGGGGTCTGCGGGTCCTCTCCTGCGGGAAGGATGCACTCACGGGGATTCAGGATGGTGCCGGGTCCCCGAGGCCGAAGGCTGATGGGGCCCCAGGGCTGTGCCGACCTCGGGAGCGGGGCTGCCCTGGGCCACTGGGCTAAAGGATAGGAAATGAAGGTGGGCTTCTTCCCCAAGGGGGGACACTGCCCCCATGGGGACCGCTGCCCCGAAATGGCCAGGAAAGGGGAACCCAAGGAGCCCTTACCGGCTGCCGGCTGCACTCCACCATCGACAGCGGCACGTCCGGCAGGAAGGCGAAGACGGAGACTTGGGCCACGCAGTGCAGGACCTGCGGTGAGGAAGGGGGATCAGGGGGCAGAGCTGGACAAAGGGGGGCTGGCAAAATGCCCCCAAACCTGCTGGGGGGACAGTGGGGAAGCCGAGCGAGGCCATCGCTTGCTGCTGCCCATGGGGCAGCCCCTGTGCAGAGCGGATTTAATTCACGGCTCTGACAAGGGGAGGAAGCAAACGGCTCTGGCGAGCATCCCGCTCCCCGTGCTGGGGATGCTGGGGAGGGCTGTCCTGAGCTGGGGCAGCGGTCTGTGCCCTCCTCCACGACCTGGGGGCAGCCCCACACCTACCTGGCCCGGACGGGCTTTGCAGCCGGTGTGGCGCGGCGTGGCGGGGTGTTTTGGGCAGGCCGTCTCGCGGGCTGTGAGGTTGATGGTGAAGTGCGTGCCCCAGTCGAACTTCTGCAGGGGAAAAAGGATGTGGCGAGAAGCCTCCCCCTTCCCAAAACCTGGGGGGAAACCCCTCTGCGCCCAAGCAAGGGCTCCTACCGTCCTGGCAACTCGTTGGAGCTTGAGCAGCTTCAGCCCGGTGCCCGCATCCTGCCCGTGTGCCTCCAGCACGGCGCGGGCCAGCTCGCGCGGGGCCGGCAGCACCGGGGCCGCCGGCTGCGGGGCCGCCGGCAGCAGCGCTCCCAGCAGCAGCGCTCCCAGCAGCAGTGCTTCCATCTGGGCTGGAGCCGGCCGGGAGCAAGGCTTCGCTTCCAGGATAAACACGGGGCTGGGGCGCGGCAGCGCGCACGGGAAGGGATCGGGTTGCTGGTGTTTTTCTTGGAGACCCATCTCGGGGCAGTGATCGCTTGCTCAGCTTGGCGGTTGATGCTCGGCGGGTCTGTTCCCATCCTCCTCCCTCGAGCAGCCGTCGAGCTGGCGATGGGAAGCGGAACGGCTCTGCCCTTGCTCTGGGATGCACACCCACGTCCTGCCACATGTGGTGGGGTACAGCCTCCTAAAGCCACCTCGTGCAGGACCCCTCTCGCTCTGCTCGGAGCCAGGAGCTGACTTGTGTAAAAACAAATGTTCGCTCCCTGCCGCGCCGTCCCTCCCCTGCTAAACCCCGCAGCCAGGCAGCTCCCAGTGTTCCTGGAAACCTTCCTCGCTTCTTGCGAAGGCACCACGCCAGCAGGCCCGGCGACGCAATTTTGCTGTTTTTATCATAAAAAGAACGGTGGGCCAGTAACGGTGCCCAGCTCAGAGCCCTGGGGAGCGCCCTGGGGAAACCAGCGTAGGAAGAGCCGCTCGTGTTTCTCTGGCTCCGGTACACGATGGTGTACGTGGGGACTGCAGCGCCGTTTGTGTGCACACACGTGTTGACAGCACATCTTTAATGCATTTTCCAAAGTCAGAGGGTTTTGGTTTTCCCTACATTAGAGGACAGAGGATTGCACCAAGCACCAGGCACGGAAGGGCAGAGGTAGCACTGTGCTCTCCCAAGATGTCCCCAAATTCAGTATTTTTATACAGTTTTCTTCCTCCAAAACCTCCTTGCGCTCCTCAGCTGGAAATCCCCGTCCTCTCCCCTTTCTCTGTGGTTCACCAACAAAGACGAAGCAAAGAAACCCCAAGGAACGAAGCCCTTGCTGCAGCCGCGTGGGGCTGGCAGTGCCTCTTTACCCGTGTCAGGTTTTTAGAGCCTTGCTTCTACCTCGGGCAGGGTGGAAAGCATTACATGGAAGCCGGGACCGTGCTGCTGACCTGCCCGAGGAGCCAAGACACCTGCTGATCCTTCCTGCTCACCGGGCTGAAGAGTGGGAGGGAAAAGGCTGCCAACAACACATTTCCTAACAGCGAGTTCAGGATTTGCTGCTCACGGCACCGATGCCGCACTGTTAGCAAGCGTCCCAGCCGCCGGGAACTCGTTGGCGAGGTCGGAGATAACAGTGGAAAAAGCGCCCAAAGACATCTGCTCGGCCCAGCGTGCTCTCTTCCTCACCCAAATCGGCCAGGAAAGAAACGAGAGGACGGGCAGGTACCTGGCTGAGCCGAGCGGTGTCCGGACACCATGGGGAGCTCGGGACCCCTCGCCCCGTCCCTGCCTCGCTGCTCTGGCACAACCGCAAGGAGCAGTCGTGAAAAACCAGCCAAGCTTTGACACAGGGTGAAATATTCACCTCCTTCAGGACACGAAGCCCTTGCTGGGGGAGGAAGGGAGGAAGAAGAGGAGCTAACTTCAGCTGCAACTGCCCAGACGGCTCCAAAGCTGCGCGTTATCGCCCGCTCTGTTACTCACTCATCCACCGCCCTGCAACTCGCGGTCTGAAAAGCAACTTCATTTCGATTCCAATGTTTGTGTTTTTTTTTTTTTTTTTTTTCTTTTAAAGTGTCTTGGCAGCATGGGAACCCCACATGAATTCACCCTCAAGTGAACCCATCCATTGATATATGTATACAGAGGAAATACATACTGACAAATGACATTTATAGCCAGATATGCTCATTATATATACCTAAAATATACATAGTACCTGAATATATAGACATCCACATATACACCCGAAGTTAAAATCCCAAGTGACTCTGGGAGTCAGGTATGAAGGAGAAGCGGGGGCTCGGATGGGGGAGCCGGGGGGGACACCGAGATCCCCCAGGCTGGATGCGGGGACAGGAGGCTCCGCGCCTCCCCGAAACACTCAGCTCGGGCACAAGGCAGATCCGAGCCCCTTCGCTGCCACCGATGGGATTAGTGTTGAGGAGGGGCTCCCTGCCCCGCCGTTCCTCCAGGCTGCTATCGCGCACCGCCTGGGAGAAACCCCGGGGGCTGGGAGGGACCCCCACCCGCAAACCGTGGCGGCGCTTCGTGAAACGGGAAAGGTTCGTTTCTGGGAAGGACCAGGCCGGCGGCTGCAGCTCCCTCCGTCTGCAGCTGCTGGGGGTGAAAGGAGCCAAGGAAGGGCTGGAGGTGGTGCCGTGCCCGCTGCCGTGCCTGCGGGACGAGGGGACACGCAGGGCAGGAACATCAGGCAGCAGCTTCAGCCCTGCCGTGGTTTGGCCGCTGGAAGTTTCCTTGCGTGGCTGCATCAGCCGTGCAACGAAGCACATGGCAAAGACCTTTCCCAGAATAGCAAAACAGAAAAAAAAACCCAAAGACGTTGATCCCACACGTGCTGAGGACATGTGGCTTTGCACCTGCCCCTCGCAGAGACGCTTGCTGTGTATTTCTCTGCAGAGGGTGAGCAGTGCCCGTGCTGGATGAAGCTGAGGAGCTCGGCAGCCCTGCTGAGACAGCCGTCCCTGTCCCATGGGGACGGCAGCTCTCAGCCCACTCCCCCAAGGCTGAATTTTGGCTGCCCCAGCACAGCCGCCTGTGCAGCGGTGGATTTCCAAAGCTGTCAAAAATGGAGGCTGCGTTCCTGCTCTTCCTTAAAGATCCTGGTCACACTCTGCGCCAGCTGCCTCTTATGTACCAACTTTGAAAAGCTAAAGCTCATGTTTTGTGACAAAACCATATATATCAATATTTAAGGGATATCCTTATAATTAACACCTTGGCTTACTTCCTATTTTGAAATCATAAGACTGTTGCTTAGTGTCATTTACATTTGGCATTCCTCCTCCAAAGCTTGCTAAAACTGGCAGATGGTTTAACTGCCTTTTTCCTCTTCCTAGTTTCTCCATCATGCGGCTCTTGTGGAGAAGTTTTCCCCATCAAGCTGAAGAAAGCCCTTGGAGAAGCTAGTGATCTCTTGTGCAAGAAGCACCTTAACACACAGAGCCTGGATATGGTCCTAAGGACCTGCGCTGGTGGGTTTTGTCTGTTTTGATAAACTGGGTAAGATCCAACTGTGCCCAGCAGTAAGCTGACACAACGCCAAACACCGCCACTGATCAAACTCTCGGGATATCAGGGTCATTTTGCTGCTGACGGAAGGTATACAAGCATTCCCCAAGTCATTAAAGTGGCCGTTGCTGTGTCACAATTAGGACTGCTCCCCCCCCAGCCCGCAACTTCACTTCCCAAAGGTGCGGCCAACGCCGACCAGGCCAACGTGGCTCAGTGCTATTCGTAAAACAAATGGTGAGAGGAAGAATTTGCTCAGCCACAGGTCCGTGCAGAGGCAAAAGCGCTGGAGAGGGAGGTGGGCAGGTCCTTGCTCACACCAGCACGTACACAGACGCACTCGCACCATATTTCAAAAAAATTTGATCTTTCTGGAGCCTCAGCCCAAGAGCCAAGGGTAGGGATGGTTTTGTCAAGTTTTGCGTGTGTTTGTGAATGACACTTGAGCACCTAGAAATGTACTTCTCTGGCTATCACATTATGAAACACTCTTTGAAGCTCTCCCACGATTGTCGGTTAGAAAACAGCCCCAAAACGCTTTCTTCTCAGATGGTCAGGAGGGGTATGCAGCCCACGCCAACCCCTCCCTCGTGGCACACCATTGGAGCCATGAACGTCCAGCGGTTTGTCTCCGGGTCATACATTTCTACCGAGCTGAGGTTGGACTGTCCATCGTAGCCCCCCACGGCGTAGAGACGGCCACAGTTTGCAACGAGGGAGACTCGGCTCCTCCGGGTGTTCATAGGGACGATCAGGTACCACTGATCTGCCATGGAGCTGTAGACTTCGGCAATGCTGAGGAAGCCCGAGCCGTCGTAGCCCCCGCAGACGAACATCTTGCTGCCCAGCGAAGCTGCCCCGTGGCGGCAGCGCTTGTTGAGCATGCTGGCGACAGGGTGCCAAGTGGCCGTGTGATGGTTGTAGTACTCCACCTGCAGTCACAGAGATGCCACAGCATTAAGGGGATTCTCCTGCAAGACCTCCAGCAACTTACAGAGACCTCGGACGTTTTTATTATGCAACTGCAAGCAGTCCAGGAAACTTGTGTTTTGTTTCTTGATTTCACACATTCACATTTCGTAACACTATTAAACTTTTCCAGTGAACTGGATGCCACCAGCCATTGCTGCAGAGACCACAGAAAATGCAGCTCTAGAGACGCTCCCTCTGCCTCTCTCCCCCCTCTCGTCAGCTCCCATGCTGTGTTTTAAAGAGGTATCTGAGCCTCAGCACCAGTAGGACTGATCACTCCTAAATTAAAAGTTCAATTGCCAAGGGATTCTGTCTCCATTTCAAGGTACTAAAAGGAAAATTCACCATTTTCGTCCTGCCTGCAAAACCGTGCTGCTGCCCGAAGACAGAACCAGCCACAGCTCTGTCAGACCCAAAGGTGTGTGCCCGAGCTGTCCTCAAAGATCCCTGTAAGTGAGACTCCCCACTCCCCCCAGGCAGCACGTTTCAGTGGTTATAGTTCCAACTTTCTGTTTCTCACAGCAGACATCAAACACTCCTGATGCAGTTCAAGCCTACAACTCCCTGTCCAGCACTCCACAGCAAAGAGCAGGGTTTATGCCCTGCCTCTGTGCCCATAACCTCTTCCACATTTGGAAACGCCTGGCATCTCCTCTGTGTGTCTGTAGAAGGGCTATGTGTCACCTCAAAACAAAACAACCTAAAAAAAACACCACCATTTTTTATCCCTTGCATTTCTGGAGAGACCATTAGATGGGCCCCTTCTGCAAGAACTCCAGCACTGCTCCAAACTTGTCCAGCTCGGGAATGAGCTCAGACAAGCAGACTTGGTAGTTCTTGGCTCTGGGGTACCTCAGGCTGCAGACAATAACCTGCACCTGATCGGCTGAGCAAGGTGGAAATAGTTATTGCTGCTTCCTGCAAATCCCTTAATTACAACTTTCTGAGAGCAGCACATTAGTAACAAACCCAGTTCAGATACTGCTCCCTGCATTCTCGCTCCCAGCTGGATGAATGAGCCTGATCTGTCCCACATTAAATCCTGCTTTAGGGAATGTGCAGAGAACAAGCACAGAGCTGATGGAAGAGAGCACAGCTGGCCTTGCACCATCAACTCTCCCTCCTGCGAAGCTTGTTTCAAAGATAATCTCTTTGTGAAATTGAAGCCATCAAACAGGCAAAGAAAGCAGAGATAAGTGCCTGGTATCCGGACCTTCAGAGCTCAAAGGAACAGGGACACCATGATAAAATTATTTAAAAAGTACAGGAAGCGGGGAGACAACTAAATTCATTAACTCAATCCTTTGGCAGTGGGGAATGAGAGTAGCCCTTTCAGTCCCAGTCCCAGTGGGCACCTGATTAGCTCATTTCTTCCCGAGCTGGAAGAAGGGCCCTGGAAACAACAGAATCTGATCATGTAAACGCTTAAGGCACTCTGGGTGCATCGGGAAAGGGCATGGAGTCTTCCCAATCCAAAGCCTGACCTCTCAGCTAGCTACCTGCAGCAGATTGGCACAAGGCTCTTATGAACCTGCACCCACACCAAGCGAACTTACGCTGTTGAAGATCTGCAGGCCGTCGTGCCCTCCCGACACGTAGATCCTGCCCTCGAAGACGGTGACTCCGGCGGCGCTGCGGTTGGAGCTCATGGGGGTCACCACCGTCCACCTTGCCGAGAGAGGGGAGAGGTTAGCAAGGGCTCCTGCGGGCACCACACACGCACAGTGATCAGCTGCTGCACAGATTACTACAGCTCTATCGGATTTTCCAGGACTGGGTTTCAGTAACTCTCCTTTCACTGCCTATTGTATTTGAATCATTGGTTTTGTTTGCTTGCATCAAGGCAAACTGCTACTGGGAGGGATATTGCACAGCTGTCAGGATATAAACGCTTTTCCACATACTTCACTGCATGTATTTTATCACCAGGACTCTCCCGGTGGTGCCACCACATGGCACATCACTGGCAGCAGCAGGAGGATAAGCTGTAGGGCACAAAGAGCTCTTACTTGTTTGTTTCTGGAGAATAGGACTCCACGGAGTTGAGAGAGGAGTTTCCATCATATCCGCCACAAACATAGATCTGACCATCCAGCACCACTGTTCCCATTGCACTGCAACAAACAGAACCCCATGAGATGGCTTCACAGGGTGTTACACAGCCTACAACGTGGCAAATCTGCAGTCTGCCTCGTGCACTGCCTGTGGTCACCAGCTTTACAACACTGAGCCTCCCGAGTGTATTGGTTCACTCGTTGGACTACCTAAGTGATTTCAGCAGGGGAACAGCCTACACAAGACAACTGGGAGCTATCGGCTAACAATAGGATTTTCTGCTTACAGCATCCCCATTCCAGGAAGGAGCGGTCTTAGGGCAGTATGACACCTGATGTACTGTTAAACTCTTCTTTAATCTGACACGTGTCATGAACACACGCCTTTTTCCTGATCAAAGGAACTACACCAAACCACAAGGAATAATTTTGTCATGGGTCAAAATCCCAGTGATTCTGGCTTCCTATAAAGGACCTTGAAAATGCAGTCATAAAAACTCTCGTGGAAGCTTGGAAACACAATCCCCAACAACAGAACCCCAGCACTACCGCAAGAGCCAAGGGGTCTGTACAGTAACTGAGATTTTCCTCTGCACGAGGGCATCTGACACCCACTCTGCTTGGCTTCAACAGGGAGCAACCCAACCATGGAAGAGCAAATGTCTCTCATTGTGGGAAAAGCTCCCAGGAACCTCATTGCTATGGAAAAACTGAGCTTTTCTGCTACAAATTACAAATGTGGGTGATCTCACTGGGTGGAAATGATTCCAGGACTTTAGATGAACTCTGCCTCTGAGCCAGACCCAAAGCTTTGGACAAGAACCAAAATGACAAAGAGTTATTTCTGTGACATGCTGCTGTGAAGGAGTGTGACACCAGCAGTCACAGGGATGCCGTGTGCCTAGGATTTCCTATACTCAGCCTCTTGCAGTGCGCTCTTCCCAAGCAATCAACATCTTGGACCACAAAAAAACAAACCAGACAGACCATTATGGTAAATAAGTGCTGCAAAGCTTGCAAAATAGTGAGCAGTTTAGCAGCTCTCAGTGACCAGGCACGAGCGCAAAGAAAACCACAGCAAAACCCATGGAAGCCAGGCGTGTGTTTAAACATGGAAGCAGCTACCGTGTTGTGGTGGGGAGGACAGAATGACCACACAACTTAATAGGTGGGTTATCAAAATAACACGGGCTATGCTCCCAAGCCCAACCACAAAGCGATCCCCAGGCTGGTCAAGAACTGTGGCAGCTCTGTTCAAACACAAACACCTTCTGCTTAGCTGTGAATGTCTCTCTCTGGACTATAAAAATAATCCTCTCCTTCCCAGCTATGATTCTCCTATGCTTCCTGGTAGAGAAAGAAGATGCTAGCACTGGACAGAAATGGAAAAACAGGCTTAACGGCTTTCCCTGTAAATCAGTGCTGTGATGCACAGGTATAACTTCGCTGAGTTGCTGACAGTTTTCCCCTCTTACCAGCAAGCAGTGCCCAGATTTCAGCACAAGTGCCCCAAATGTGGTTAGGCAAATCTCACCTGCTTCCATATTGCTCCACTCCTCTATGCACATTTTTTGCTGCTTCCCCACACAGGGACCTCTCATTCGGTATCCACCACCACCTGCCAGCCTTCCTAAAAACCCCACTTTTACCCTCCTGCTCCAAAGCTCCCCTTCTAACCGAGTGAGCTGCATGTACCTTCGCTTGCTGTTCATGCTTTCCACTTTGGACCAGGAATCCATCTCTGGGTTGTAAACCTCCACGGTGCTCAGCCTTAGCTGGCCGTCGTACCCCCCGATGGCGTAGAGCAGCCCGTTCACCACGGCTACGCCGACCCGGCTCCGAGCCGTCGTCATCGGCTGGCACTTCTCCCAGCGGTTGGCAATGGGATCAAAGACTTCCACCACATTCAGCGAGTCACCTGCATAAAAATTTGCTACTCAAATTAAAAGGGGGAGACCCATTTCTCAGTCTCTGCTACACTGTTCTAGCAAGCTTGTCCCATAGCAGAGGCACAAATAGTTGCTGCCGGGACCCCACAGGAGTGGCCGACACAGGGGCTTTGCCTGCTGCTCTCTGGGAGAACTCTCACACTTCCTGTTCCAGCCTCCCTGCTCCCACAAAGTCAAGCCAGAGGCATTTCCCAGCCACATCTCTACTCACTCACAAAGAGCCTGCTCTGAAAAATCATATAAACTGCACTCTGCAATGCAAAAGGATTGTGGAGTGTTGCAAACTGTGCACATACCCTGTATAATAAGGCTTGACAAGTCCTAGATTGTGGAAGTGGGGCCTTTTATAACCTCGAAGGGGCAGCAGAGACCTATTATATCACATCTGTTGGTGCTTCTGCTTTCTGGGATTACAGCTGCCCTATAAGTCATGCACGTTGTGGTGTGAAGGCAGAATGGCAATTCCACAAGGCAGAGCCCAGCATGGACCCACTAATCAGATCCTGTATCAGCGAGCTATTCTTTGGCAGATTTTTAAAGTCCCAGTGGAAATTTCCTAGGTTAACCAGGTTATTTGTGGCTCCAGCAGATCATTTCATTAACGTTTGCTGTCCCTTTTTCATGCTTTGACTAGGGTCACACAAGTACATTGTGTCTGCAGGTGTGATCCAGCAACCCCACCAGCTTCAGCTTAAGTTCTACACGTTGTTATAGGCAAGGATTCTTTGAGATACACAAGAACAGCTGTCCTAAATAAGCCTGACCTAGACAGAATTTCTAGAGGGAAGATGTTAAACTATGGGCACAGCCACCTGGAGCACTTCATGCCAAAGTGCTGCACAGGGAGGAGTTCATAATCCCATAGTCCTACCCAGCAAACCATATTGCTCTCCTCACACGGGGCATGGATATGCAAGGTACCTGCTGAGTTAAGTCCTCCAACAGCATAAATCAATCCCGCGATCGACGTACAGCACCGAGGACGGGTCTTGAACGCTGGGAGGTGTGGCCGGCGCTCTGGCATGAGGTGATAATCTTTTGCCTCGTCAACTAGATCCCTGAAATCAAAGTGAAATATTTAGACAGTTTGGCTGATGCTGGCTTCCCCTGTGGTGAAAGCGGACTGCCTTAAGTCAGATGCAGATTTAGGCAACTGACTTTCCAGCCACCACATCCGATTCTTCTAGAATACAACATAGCCCTGCTGCCAGGTTAAAACTGGGGAGAATGCTTTGCATTTTGCTACGTGAGGTGCTCTGTCCATGGAGAGAAAGAATTTCACTCTCCAAGACTGCTAAGCCACAGTCCTGCTACCTCCACCCCGCTGATGCCACCATCCACCCTGTGGCCTTCTAACCCCACGTCCAAGCCTCACCTGCATTTGTGGCAGCAGCGGACCAGGTCATCTTGTTGCACACGGTCAGTGAGAAACTGAGGCCGACACAGGGGCAGGCGGATTTTGGACAGGAGCTCAGGCAGGAACGATTCTCTCTGGTCTCGGTCATACCGTATCCAGGCTAATGCAGCTTCAAACACCTGCCCGAACAGAGGCAAGGGAAGTCAGAGGGTTTTTTTGTTGTTGTTTTTGTTTTTTTTTCCCCCAAATTCCTACTGCTGTCAGTTGTCTGATGGAAAAGAAACCACATATTGACAATGATCTTCCCTTGATCTCAGATGACACAGTTTCAAGATAGAATGGTGATGCTCTATGCTGCACCAGAGGACTCTCCTGTAGCATGATGCTTGGGTGACCTGGCTTCGGCACTGCTTACTCTGCCTCCGACTTAGCCTGCAATAACAGTGATCTGGTCCTGGGGGACGGTGTGTTTAGTAAGAATGTTTGCAGGAAGATCAGAGAGCTGGGAAGAGAGTTTTGTCAGAGGTGGGACAAAATGCAAAACTTTTCTTTTAAGCATTAAAAATCAGTAAACCTGCGAAGAAAGAAAAGAGTATGGTGCTGCTCTATGAAAACCAGAAGACAGTTTTGCTGGGAGGGATCCATTCTTTAGATAACCACACAACAGATGTCTGCAGCAGAGCTGGTTTCTCTAGGCTCCCTCCGCAGTCACTGGAGAGACAGACCTCCTCAAAGCTCTGATCATCTGCCCTGTTTTGGATGGCTGGTTTGCAGCAAGATGCATTGTGTCCTTGACCTGAGATTACAAAGGGAGCCTGGTTTCTTGGAGATGTGCTTTTTGGTTCACAGGACTCTCACAGTTAAAGCCTGAGCTGGGTTGTCTTTCTACACTATTGCACTCACCTCCACAAGTACACCCAAGCCCTGTCACCGCCGTCCGAGCACAGAGCCTACTGAGCAGCATGCCCAGCGCTGACCGCTGGTGCCGCTCTCAGACCGACATACTTCACACACTGCAGCCTCATTTCTATTTACAGGTTCAGCTCGTGGAGCTCACAAACCCAAAGCAGCCTCCCAGCAGCTGCAGGAGGACTGACCGCGGTCATGGCCACCACCTCACAGCACAGCTGTCCTCTAAACCAGACCACTGAGTGCCATGTGCATGCACCCACCTCTGGGTGGTCTTGTACCGCAACCCGTGGTTGTGGAGAAAACTCTACCACAAATCAGAACAAAATTATGAAGTCCTTCATTTATGGTGCAGGTCTGGAGCCTCCCACATCACCTCCCCTGAGGCTTTCAGTGCAAAAGTACTTCTTCGCCAGGACCACGGTGAGCTTAAAACCTTCCTTCCACTCTACAAGGTGCTTTCTGACCTACACAGGCTGCGCTGCACTAAAACGCAGCCATTTCTGTAGATAGGGCTGGCAACCGTCAGGGCATGGGGAAACGTCACCAGGGATGGACTCTTTGAACTCCTACCTGCCCTGCAAATGTTCCCCAGGACTTGGAAAAAGCAGCAAGAGGCACTTTTGTGGTACAACACAGCAGCTGGAATGCGAAGCAGATTCTCCTCCTGCCCCATCTCGGGGGCACTCCAAACAGCCTAATTAAAGAAGCACTCTCTTACCCTGCATGGAGATAGTGGTAGCACTGCTTTTTGTTAGTCACGTCCTCAGAAAGAAGACAGATTTTCCGGCTCGAGGACGGGTTCTGTTTCTCCTGCAGACTGCCAGCCCAGCACTGATAGGTTCCCAAGGCTGCTGAAATGTCCTAAAGTGGCTCAGCCCTGCTTTCTGGTTGTTCTAGGAACACACCTGGCTAGAGGCGCCTCTTGATGGCAAATTCAGTGCAATGTTCATTATAAAAGGCTGGGAGACTCCTTCCACCTCTTCTGGGCTGAACATGAACCCTGTGAGGAAGCATTCCCTGCTGTTGCCTACACCCTCAGCCTCTCTTCTGCAGGACCAGCAGCTTACTGACAGCACAGGGCACGGCTGCAGGTCCACAGGACTCAAGAGGTTCCACCTCTGTCACCGATGAAGCAAAACACCTCAATGCAATGTTTTGCAAAGTATGCGGTCCAAAAAACCCTAGTAGGCATTTCTCAGGGCAAAGAAACATTTCCAGCACAGACAAGAAGCAGGGCTCTGACAGTCAGCATAGCTCTGCCTACCTTTCAGTGCTCCCACATGTCAGGGCATCTTCTCAGCTTCATTCAGCCCAGGAACAGGGCATTGTTCCATTCCACTACCAAGCAACCAAAAACCCTCCAAGGAAAAAACTGTCTTTGCTGACACCTGTACCAGGTACACCACACACATACCTGCTCTTCAGACTTCACGTTGAGCTCATCCCTAGAAACGAGCTCCAGGACGTCTTCAAAAGGCAGTGCCAGGAACTCCTCGGACATGGATACCTCCACAAAGTGCTGATGAATGAAGCTGTTGGCAGCGTCGTAGAGCACCGCACACATCATCGTCTCTGCAAACTGCCGCACGCCCAGGCAGTTCTTAGGGTGAAGCCTGGGAAAGGGGGGAAGAGGAGAGCAAAATTAACGTCAGTTCAACAGAAGGATAGATAGAATTGCAAACAGGTTCAGTGAAACAGCGCAAGCATCAGAGGGTATGTGACGCTGTGTCCTCTTCCAAGTACAACTTTTTAGAACAAGGGGTGGCAGGTCCCAGCTCACAAATGAACGCACCTACACAGAGATCTGTTGGTGAATCCACAGCAGACACAAAGGATGGAAACCACGACTGAAAATCTCCCCTTAGACCTGCCAAGGAGCCTCTGGGCAGACTCTGCTGGCTCTGCTCTAAGGTTGCAAGTTGTCAGTTGAGGGTAAGTGTGAGGCTCTGCAAAACAATCCCTCTCTCCCACTTCTCTGGGCTCCTGGGCACCCTTTTAATTCCAGTATTGGACAAAGCTGGATTCAAGTACACAGCACAAATAACATAAAAAGCAGAGATGGATTGTTGGTATGTCTTTCCTGAGTACTACAGAACAGCATCTGTTATACCTTCATAAAGCCATGTCCTGACATTAAGGAGGCTTTTTCACCAAAGATGCTTTTGCAACCAGAGGTTAGACAGCGAGAAGTACTGCTGCAGATCTGGGCTCTCTCCAGCACAGCCAAACAGCCACGGCATAAAGCTGTTCAGTGCATAAACAAGCTGGAGCAGATGGTACTCGCCACAAACACGTGCCCTACTGAAACAGGTATGTGGTGACCTGGACACTCCCGTCCCAACAAGAAGCCTTGCCCAGCACTGGCATGTCACTGTTCAAGAAGAGCCAACAGTCGTGTTGTTTTGTGGCGCTGATCAACAGATACTCAAATAAATGCTCCTCACGTGGGGAAACATTTTGGCCCAGCTGTTGACAACGGTGTCCAGATGCAGGTGAGGATGCATCATTGCTTGTACCCACTTTGGGGCAAATGCCTGATTTAAATTACTGCTCTACTAAGAGCAAGGAATACATAGTGCTGATGGAGGAGGGACCTTCATGCTAGGATGACCCTCAGGGCTCACACAGCTACACTGAAAAGCTTGTGGATGCCTCCTGCATTCTCAAGCTCTCTAAACTACACAGGTCCGAATATTATGCTTTTGTATTCCTCTTTCTTTGACATTTTAATTACTCTGGACCTGGACTATGGTTATGCAGACCCTCAGGCTGAGCTTGCACAGCTTTTATATGGGGGACAGAGTGCAGCTGATGGCAGCATTCATTTTGGCTCTGCTCTGAGCAGGAGAGCTTCACAGCTGTCCTTTATAGACCCTGGGAGCTGAGACAACAGCCCGAGAGGGCCTGGTTACAGCACGATGGACCTGCCTGCGCACAAGTGCCTAAAAATATCCCAATCATATTTCCATTTAAGAACGAGAGCTCAGTGCATGTGCGCCAGCTCTTCAGGATGGTCAGAGTACACCCATTTTCTTGTTATTAATCAGAGGACAGCCGTGCACTCAAATCCAGGATTTAATTTAGGACATCCTGTTGCTCCTGGTAGATTTGGGAGGACTGTGGCAGCTAAACCTCTGAGAAACCAAATCACCTTGTTTAAAGATATAGATATAACTACCTAAAGCTAGCAGGGACTCCTAAATCAACACAACCCACCTCTTTCCAGCTTGGCGTCACATTCAGTACCCCAAATAAAATGTTTTTACAAGAAAAATGAATACTCCATGATCTTATATAACTTAATTTTAAACAAACTACAGAAACTCGGGATTCACATGGGACTGTAAATTGAAATATCTTGCACATGGAGGAAATACATTTTTTCTCGCCAGCCCATAGTTCTAGGATACCTCTGATTGGAAGTAAAATAACAACTGGACAAGATGTTGCATTCAGTGGTATGTGCGTTTAATATCCCGCCACGGGATACACAGAGCAGCTGCAGAGAAATCAGGCTGGGGAGCGAGGGGCGAGCGAAGCATGTAAGATTCCTGGCTCTGTCTGAAGATGTGTGTGGTATGTTTCCAAGGAATAACCCAGCTTTTTGCTTTCCAGATCATGCTGCTGGAATGATCTTACAGACAGACACAGGCTAGGGGACTGGAAAAACTGGAATCAATTTAACTCTGCCACAGCTTCCCATCCAATGCCTTGTTAAGTCTGTTCCTCCCCTTTCATACAGGCAACAGCAGGGAGGGTGACTGCTGCGAGGAAGGGTTTGTTAAAGGCAGAGGCGGTCACACACCCCTGTACTGGGCAACTGGCTAGCTAACTCTGAAAAAGGGAAATGTTCAGCCACTTTTGCTTCGGGTATTAATTCCCATGGCTGGCCAAGGCCTTATGCTGTCCCCAGCCACAGCGTCCCACAAGCCAACCAGCCTATTTTATAGGCAGGGGGAGTGGCGAGTCTCAGGAGGTGCAGACCTCCTTATCCCGCTGCCTTATCCCGCTGCCTCCCAGGCCGGACACAGACGACTAACACCCTTCTGCTGCAGAGGAACACGACCCCTTACCTCTCTCTGAGGAACGTGCAGCAAGCATCCTTGATGTTCTGCAGCTGAAGGAAACTTGCCCCCATCAGCAAAGACTGGACGTTCTGCTGATCTATTGCCAGGTGACCATTGTAGGCAAAGTTGATCAGAGCCTCAAGTGCACTGAACGAAGGGGAGAAAGGGCAGAAAGCTATTGGTTTCAAGCCAATTCAATTAACCTAGCACAGGACACTGCTAACAGAAAAATCCCTCCCAGTGCAATCCACAGAGAGGGCAGATTTTTAAGCCTTGAACGTACAACGCCGAGCCCTGTGAAGCACTCGCTATCCGTCTGGATAAACCCGCTCAGGTGCCTTGGGAAGTTACCTGGGGTCCATCCCTTGCATGACAATCTCATCCTGCTTGCACTCCATCATGTCGTTGGTGAACATGGCATGGAAGTACGGGATAGAAGCTGCCAGCACGATCCGGTGAGCGCTGAATTTATGGTCCCCTACCTAAAAGGAGACAAAAAAGGGGAAGGAGGGAAGATCAGCTCCATCCACCACCAACCGCACAGTCCAGATGATTCACTGCAGTACAGCTCTGCCAGCCCAGCAGTAACCGAGGGCTGAAAGACAACTTCCATGTCCTCCATGGGTAATTTTTCAAGACAAGACTGCTGCCCGTGTCTTTTAAACTCAAACTTTTGAATCCGGTTTTTCAGCCTCCTTGGAAGTCACCACGACAGCTCATCTGGGCAGAGATGAGGCAGTGTTACAGCCCCACAGCGGGTCGCCTGCGGATCGCTCACAGAGGACAGCCACATGCACAGCACCACGTGTTTACGCAAACCAACTCGCTATGCAGCTGCGTGCAGAAGTTTCAAACCTAGATCTGCTTCCCCCAGCTGCTCCGCGCAGGAAATGCTCAGCCCTGCTGCAGATAACACGCTTCCCACAGCGACCGACAACCATCGCTTCCACATCACCCGTCCGATCCCGGGACGCCCCGAGCACAGGAGAACAGCCGTGATGGCCAGACCCTCACCGGGAGCCCTGGGTTGTGGCCAAAAGCTGGGCTACTCAACCGCCTCCTTCCTCTCCCCTAGTTCTTCCTCTGGACTGATGATCGGCTTACAGGTTAAACCCCACACACTTTTGGGCACCCATCACGTACCTTCAGCTTCACTGGAACCTCACGGGCTCACCTCCGTTAAACCTACACAGGCTCACTCTCACCAGCTCGCATTTACATCCTCTGAAGAGCCTTCCTGGGCTACATGGAGAGAGGCTTGGAAGGGGCTTCTCGCATCTCTGATTCCAGTTCTCACTCCTGCAGATGCTGTACAAGACGTTACCCTCCTCACAATTGGTCTTTGCTTCAATTACTCCTTTCTGTTGGTTCAGAGTTTTGTCTTTTTTTTTTTTCCCCCCTCCAATTTCCAGGCTAACCTGACTCATATGAGTTTATACCTATCTGAGCTTGTACAGAATTGCCCTTTTCTCCCACTTCAGCAAGAGTTTTCCCTTTGAGCTTTGTTTGGCTGGGACAAACAAGCTGGCACAGCAGGTTCTCTACTCTCCAGGTCATCCCAGAAGCCCTTCTCTTCTCCTCTGCACTTCTCTGCAAAAAGCTTCATCGCCCTTTCATGTCTAGGCAGCTTATTAGCAAAAATGCTGCTTGTGTTTGGGGTTTTACGGTTACCTTGAAAACAGTGCCTTGCCTCTTCCTTTAAGCCCAGAGCTATCACACTCAGTAAATATGACTTGCTGGGAGTTTAGAAAGCAAAATTCCTGGCATTTAAGCAAAAAAAGAAAGAGGAATTGAGCACTACCCAAAATGCGTAAACAAGAGGTGGGATTTTTTTTTTCCATTTTAAACAAAAATACACTCTCCTGCCACAAATGCTGTTAGAATGTTGCTGGAAAGCAGCCTGGCCTCTCAGCTACCAGCTGCGTGCGCGTGCCTGCGACTCGCGGGCTTTCAGCGCCTGGCTAGCTCGCGGCGCCGTGTGCCTCAGGTGCAGAGGCAAGTCTGCTCTGCCTGAGCTTCCCAATTTAAAACAGCCCTGCAGACATACCTCAAGCTGCTTCCACGGCTTGCTGCAGCCTGGCAATAGCGGGGCCACTTTTGGAGAGCCTTGCCTCTGTCCTGGCCGCCCTCAGTGCACCTATACCCCTGGCATGCAGGACGCACGGTGCCTGTATTATCTGGTACAAACCCTCCTGGCCCGCAGTTTGCAGAGTTCACAATGCCCGGAGCAAAAGCAGCATGCAAAATGCTATGTACAGTTACAGCTCATGGAAAAAAAGTCACATCTATACCTGTAAGGTGATTTGTTGGCTTACAACGGGTAAAGGCCAGTATCAACGTGTGTAAAACATCTCAAAAGCTCCAAGGCTTGAGAGAGTCGTGCCACAAATGCCAGCACAGAAGGCACAGCTGGAAAATCCCTTCCCCTTCTCTCCCTGTTCCTTCTCCGTTCTCTGTCGCTCTGGCCCCTGCTCCACTAACCTGGCCACTAGTCCATGCCACGAGAAGTACGGCATTAAGGTCTGTAAAGAAAGACCAGCCAATGCAACGCGCTGTGCAGGACTGCGGACGATCAGACGCGTGCCAGGCCGATCCTGCCTGGGGACAGAGGCCAGACTAGGTGGCCTCCTGGGGTCCTCTCCAGGTTGTTTCTAGGGCGTGACTGTTCAGTGCTTGCTTTCACACAGTTTCACTGTCCTCTGCCTGTTGGAAACAGAAGCAAAGCTAACAGCGCAGCAGAGCACAACACACACCCCAATCAATCCTTAAAGGCATCGCAGCTTCAGAATTCTCCTTGCACCTGACCAAAGTGGGGTGCTGGAGCTCCTCAGTGGGGCTCTTGCTGGTGGAAGGTTTGTGTACGCACAGCTACGGCCCGGGTGACCGGGATGAGGGACCGGCTGCTCCGCTGTCCCCCTCCCAGACCTGCTCAGCCAGCTCCGCGTGCTGCACGGCCCCTTCCCGCCCCGCGGATGAAGCCAGAGGAATAAACACCCAAGAAGCAAGAGGCTTCTTGCTTCTTTAAAGTGGTTTTTGCTGAAAATGTTTTGAACTAAGGCAGGGGACTGAAGCGCTGCTGGGAGTCACGGAGCTGGATGAGAGCCCACAGGGGAGCACCCCGCTCCCACCGCGAGCGTGCATGTCTGCGGGCACGGGACAGACGTCCCGTAACACGGGAAAGCTCTGCTTTTGCTGTTCGTATTTGCCCAGCTTGAAACAAGGTGAAAGAATGAGGTGTCTTATCTCTAAAATTCTGACAGATGTGGTGCCTGGAAGGAGGTCAGCCCAACTGCAACACTTACTTTGGTTTAATAGATCTCTTAAGCACAAGACGTGTTTGGATGAGCGTTCCCATCTAGGCAGCGCAGAATGTGGTTGAGCAACTACTGAAGTGTGCAAGAAGAACATTATAATTGAGTTTTGCTTCCACCCAAACACAATTTGCCAAAAATCACAGCTACTCAAATGTCATTTCACCTTTTTTTAAACAATAACTAGTATTAAAGTTGAATAGACACCTGTTAAATGACACAGACATACCTGCTTCAAATGCCATCAGCTATCCTCTAGATATAACCAGAGTTATAACGAAATTTAACCTTATAACCAAATTTAACACCAATTACAACAGCATGGTTACATTTCTTCAAAACAAGTCTACCACGTCACCCAACAACGAGAAAAAGCCCTCTGCTCTGGAAAATAACTGTAAAGTACAGAAGCGACACAGGCTTGAAATTTATTTTTAAAACAGATCTGTGTGTCGGACAGTCATCTAAGCCATGGCGAGACAGTCACCAGTTTCAGCGGTTTGGATTCATCCAGCCCGCTGTGCCCTGGGATTTCCCAGTCCCCAGACCCCTCGCTGCTCCCTCTCTGCTGGCACACGGTCACTCAGCGCGTCCATCTCGGCGTGCCACCGCGCTGAAGGACCATGGCGTGCAGACAGCCACCGGTAACGTCCCACTGGACCAGACAAATACTGCCTACACCTGGCTGCCCTCTTTCTTACGAGTCCAACGCTGCAGCTCCAGACCTCTGCGTCCTGCTCGCAGCACAAGCCTTTATCTGCCTCGCCTCTGACGGATGCACGTTAAACTCCATCTCCACCGCCCGCACTGCTCCCTAGGAAGGACAGAAAGGCACCAACACACAAGAGGTGCTTCACGCTCCATGTCCATTCACAGGACACGTGAGCACTGTCCAAGCGTCTGCGCAGGGCTGTGCTTTCCGAGCAAACCACTGTGCTCCAGCCCCAAGGGCGGCACAGCTTCGGGATGGATGGCCGTGGTCTGCCCTCCCGATGGGCTGCCGCCAAATGGCCTCACAATAAATAATACACCTGGTTATTGCAAAAGCAATTATCTACAGTCATTCTGCAGGATTCCAGCCGGGCTAATGAGAGCTGTATCATCACAGGGAAGAATCACCTCGCATCTGGGCAGCACCACCCTTCTGCTCGGAGCCGCTCGGCAGCTCCGAGGGACAGGCGTGTTCCCCCGCTTGGGTTTCACCCTTCTTCAAGGGAAGGATTTCACCCTGGGGAATGCCCCATTTAACAGAGTAACTGGGGGTGCTCCTGCACCGGCAAGGCGGGGTTTGAACTGATCACAGCGTGTTCTGATTGCTGCAGGAGGAACCTCGGCTCCCCACGCAGGGCTCCCACACCACCCGGTCCCCATGCCCGCGCTGGGTACGGCTGGAGCGGAGCAGTTCCCCGGGGCCAGCCGCTTCCCTGACCTTGCAGTTCAGGGAAATAAAACAGAAAGAAGTTGTGCAAAAAAGGGAATAATGTTCTGCTGTCTTAGCAGGGGAAAGGGGAGGACGGGAGCAGCCCTCTGTCAGCAGCTGGAGCCACGTCGCTGTATCAGCACACAGCGGGGCCCGCGCCGCGCTGCCATCGCCACCAGCTGCAAGGAAGCTGCTTCCTGGTACCGGACAAGACAAAACCTGCAGTTCTATTTGTCTATTTATTTATTTAACTTGCTCCTGTAATGATAGAGGGCTCTAAGGGAGATTTATAAATTGGGATCTCTGGTCTAGAAGCTATCATTATCTTTGTACCATCAACACTTAATGACAAGTCCTGGAGGAACAGCTAAATTTCTCGCTGCAGGCAAATGGCAGTACCTGTTTTTCCTGTACAAGATGAAAAATACTTCTGAGGATGAACAGACAACACACGTCCCCTCAATTCGCCCTTGCATCTTATGATTCAAAAAGTGCTCCTCATCTCCAGAGCCAAGCGATCTCCCCTCCTTCCAAATAAGTGTGCTGTCCGACACCTGTGGTCTGCCCGGTGGAGTCACGCTAAGTCACCAAGCCTAACGCTAGAGCTCGTGCTCTTCTTGCCATCAATTCCACTGTACCACCGACAGGTTTCCATTTGCCCCAAATCCATCACAGGCCCGCCCACTAATTCCAAAAATACCAGCAGAACATAAAAAAAAAAAAAAAAAAAGGTAGAAAAAGCTTTGTTGGGTTGAGTAACCCCCATTTTTGCCCTTGCTAAGCAGTCGTGCAGCCAGCAGGGCCGGCCTGTTCAGTTCCTGTTTTGATTTCACAGAGCAGCTCTCGCTCAGCAGTGCAGCGTTTGGAACTGACCGCCCTTTCCATGTTCAACAGCTGTCTCAAAGGAATGATTTTCCTCTTAGTTTTATATTTCCACACAGCTGCATTTGCCCCAGGATCGAGGCGTCCAGGGGACAAGCCCTTTCCAAAAGGCAGGGCGCTGCTAACCGAGAGAGCTGGCGTCTCCTGCAGCAGCAGCTCCCTCCTGACACCGGGCTCTCGCGGCCTACCTAGCGGCACGGGGCAAACTGCTGAGAAACCTCTGTGAGCTGGGACGTCGTTCAGCGGTCAGCCTCCCTCGCCCTGCGGCATCCCGGGACGTGCATCTAAACCAGGATCCCGGCCGGGACGTCAGCTTTCAGCTGAAGGTGAAGCTCTCGCTTGCACTAACAGACCGTTTTGCGGCAGCACCTGCGATGTTACAGAAATCGGCCGCTCCTGTTGAGTTGAACACAAATCGGTATGTTTGTCTGTCCCTTTTAGAGCCTGGAGTTGAAGACTATCTCCAGCCACAAATGAAATCACTCGAATGTAATCATATCCACATCGCCAAGGCAGAATTAGCATAACTGTTAAAACTCTGTTTGTACAAGCGCCGGAAAGAGAAATACTCCAGGAGCTCCATGTGAGCAAGGTCACTGGGGAGAGGTTCGAGGACAGGTCCCTCAGGCAGCACTATCGCCCCTTCTGCAGCCTGCGCAAAACAACGTGCCTTTCCCAGGAGTCCCACCTTTACGCGAGGATACACGATCTTACAGTGCAAGAGGGCCGGGGCCTTTCTTTTAGGGCAAAAGATACCGTTTACCAGAAACACGACCAGAACCGCTGCTTGCAAAGCATCTCTTCAGACCACGAATGCTACAGCATTCCCTTTCTCATGCTGATTAGTAGAAGGCATGTTCTCCCTTACACTCCCACATCCACAGAAGCTCAACAAGTTCCAGGGCACAATGAAGCTTTCTCCATAGAAAAATGGTGTAGGTGTAACAAAGGCATCTATTGTTTTCATGACATTATACTGCAAAGCTGAGAAGTCTCTCGAGCTCTCTGCTGCAAAGATTTTTTTGAAAATATACATCTTTCCTGACACGGCATGACATTGGCATTCAAGCCACAGAGAGGTCATAGCAGAAATTAAGCTTGTGTCCGAGGAGTCATAGCAAAATTTTGCTAGGCCCAGGACAACAGAACAGTGCAGCCTGAGAGATCTTGGATCAAAATGCAGGCATTCGGGTAATTACCCTTCCTCCCGCCCGAGCAGCAGCTGGACAGGACATGGACGAGACTAGGTCAAACTTGGCATGTGCAGAACCAAGAGACCGATCCCATTAAGCCATGCGTCCTGGTCTCGACTAACGAGAGTCCTGCTGATACAATGGTAACGAATTGCTCCGAAGCAGAAAGGACATCCCTTTTGCGTGTCCAACACGACCACGCATTCCCAGCTAATCCACTTCCAGTCCAGAGGAGCCAAGTGCCGTGGCCGCCCTCCAACCCTCCATTTCCTGGAAGGGGAAGGGGCCGCGTCCCGCGCAGCTCGCCTCCAGCCCCGTGCTCCACCGAGCTCCTGGAGGACCAGCGAGAGGAAGGCTGAGAGCAGCCCGATGGGGCCCACCACCAGCTCCAGCTCCCCGGTCACCCGCCTGCCCCAGAAGCTGCAGGCCACACGAGGCTCCCTCTCCTCCGCCACCGCTCGCCTTCGACCAGCTGGCTGAGAGGGACAGAGAGGAGACCGGGCTGGCAGACGGGCTGGGGGGTCACGCAGGGCAGGGCTTTCTGTCAAGGAAAGCAAATGAAAGCAGTGCAAGTGAGTCTGGAAGTCAGACAGCAGGCCTGTTTGTCGTGCTCAAGGAAGCCAAGTAAAAAGCTTAGTGCAGGAACGTGTGGTTTCTGCTAACGCTCCACGTTGAATGTCTGCGTAAAGCTCTAAAAATACTCGTCTTCATATAAGGGAAGAGCAGCGAGGCCAGCTGAGACCTGGGGACAGAGGTGAGAAAACAACCCCACTTGTAATCCAAAGCAGCGTGTTACTTCTGTATGACAAGATTTAAATAAGATCCTTAACATAAAGGTCTCAAGTGCATAAAAGACTATCTGATTTTTAAATCTATCAGCTGCTCTCCCACCACGTTCATTCTGCTCGGGGACCTCACAAACATGCCTTCGCATCTGCAGAGCAGCCAGGCACGGGCTTTTCAAGGACTCTGCTGAAACTGCACAGGCAGCATAAGCCGTCTGGAATTCCACTTATCTGCCACGGCGGGACAAAGGGAGGTTCCTCCACCTCTGCTCTGCTTGGCAGCAGCAGCTCTCCTGCGCATCTGCTGCAGCTTGGAGGGTTTCAAGTGAACAGCCTGCTTTGGAAAACCGTGGTTAGAACAGTCTCTTTACAGGGAGAAAAGCCAACAGGACTACCACCTGTCAGGCCGATTGGGATTGTGCATGAAACAAATAATAAAACCCCTCTGCAGCTTGAAAGCCCTTTAACTTGCCAGGCTTGTGTTATTTTTTAAGAGACTTTTCTAATTAGTCACGGAGTTAGTCACGGAAATACAGCATTCGAGCTGCTCCAAGCACGCAGCAGCAGCAAGAGGAGCTCGCATTCGCCCCGCTCCTCGAGGACGCGCGCAGGCGCCAGCCCTCTCTTCTGGCAGAGGCTTAGCCGAGATCGCCGGCAGTGCCAGCCCGGCTCTCAGCTCCGTGTCAGCTCCGAGCGCAGTGAGCAGGAGCCACAAAGACATCTGCTCCCCCGTATTTCTCAGTGCAGAAACACTGCGAGCGCTGCTTCCCTCCCGCACGGAGCGGTGCAGTCCGCAGGCTTCCAGCAGGCTGCGGCTGTGTCCCCAGGGAGCCTCTGGACCTTGGGCTAGAGCAGAGAAGCGACCTCCAGAAAACAAAGCTGCCCAGGCAGCCTGCATCTTGCGAGGATGTTTGTATTCTGAACCGTGTTCGGGAAGCACACAAACACCGAGGAGCTTCTTTCATGCAAAAGGCTGCAAATCCACTGCAAAGTAAGTGGGAGAGGTTCTGCCCGCTATTGTTATGTACAGGAAGCCAAAGCAATGAGAGCCCAAATCTTTAATGCGGAGCTCTTCTAATGCAGTTAGCTTAGTGAAAAGCTAATTGATTTCCACCAATAAGGTAAATCCAACGGCAGTGCTGGCAGCAGAACGACTGAACGCTCACAGCTCAAAGCCCCATGTTTAGACAGAAACCGATGCTAAGTGTGAAATGTCTCGGGAAGAAAGAGCTCCAGAGGGAACCCAAGCGCTGCCTCGAAGGAAGCACAGCAACACCGCAAGCGGCAACGCAGTCCGAAAATAACCCAAAGATCTCCTACGAAACTGCTTTATATTCAGCTCCTGGGGAAAAAGAGGTGGATGTAGAAATCAAACCTCCCTGACTGCGCCCGAAAAACCCAGCAGTAAGTAACCGTGGTCACATCTGACCAGCTCCGAAGGTGACACCTAGAGGAGACATCGCTACGGCAGGTTTTGCTCCATAGCCACCAAACCACGAGACCGCCACCACACCGTAACCCATCCTGAGCCCCTGTACAAACTTTGCCACTCGCAGCCCATTCCAAGCCTGAGGACTGGGGACAATTCAAGCTTTGCTCCATCGCTGGAAACCCTGGTTCATGCCATCGGCAGGGTACAAACAGGTACGTGCAAACAGCCGCTCTTGCTGGAACCACCCAATTTCAGTCTACCACCAGACCTCAGGGTGATCATCTAAATTGAAAATTGAAAATTAAATCTGAAGTGGTTACCAGTCTTCAAACCACTTGGCACTTCCGTGTTTGTAGCTAGAAGCCCCCAGAAGCTCCAAACTCAAAAAAGTGGAGAAGCTTCCCTTCTGCACGCGTTAGGAGTGCTTCGTGCTCGGCACTCCTCTGTCACCGACGCAACCACGATCAGCTTTGTGGTAACGCCAATATCAGATGAGGAGAGACCCAAGTCCCAGTCGTACAGCAGTTTTTCAGTAGCACTACCCTGGTCAAGCTAAACCAGCAAACAGCTGTGTGTGTTTGTTTTTGTTAAACCAGCCCAGGCCATGCTGAGACACGGGTCCAGCAGTCCTGACAGAGAGCAATAGCAGAAACTCGGCCTTAGTAAGCAAAATCCTGCTTTCAGAAAGGAAAATTAACAGTAACCACAGAGTAAGGTGTGCCTCCTTTCCTTCCCTCCTCCCCCCAGTTTATTCGCATTTGTTTCTACCAAACCATCCTAAAATTATTCTTTATGTAAACACTTCAGCTGCTTCAGAGAGTTGCCAAAGGGAGATTGAAAGGTCAGACGCTTGTGATGGAATATTCTCAAGAGGAGCTCTGACTTGCAGCTATTTAAGAGACAGGAGCAGAAAAGGACTTTTCACATCTGTAGCCTCAACCATCCACGTGAGAAAGGCGCTTTGGCTCTGGATGGTGAACGCTTCCTGAAGCCTCAGGGAAGACACGCAGGTCAGCTACTGCCCCGTGAAACTTCGTTTTCACGTGGGCAATCAGAAGAAGCAGGGACAGATTTCCCTAAGCTGAGCTTGAATAATCAGAGATCCGACAGAGCCAGTCAAATCAGCACTTCTTGCTTGTAATCGCATCTAACCCGAGCTGCCATATGCTGCCGGGGCAGCGCCGTCCCCTACGGAGCAACGTGAACTGCAGCAGCGTGGTTTCTGAGAAATTCCACCCCTCCTGCTGGATGAACTAATGCTCATCTTGCTTTACAAGGGGCATAATTAAACCAAACAAATGAGAGTACCAACATTTCCTAATAATTTTAAGCCTGTTTGTACAGCAAGCACTTCTGTGGGCTGGGAGAATTGTTTACAGCCATTGACCCCAGCACCGGTATTGGTAAAGAGGCCACTAACAAAACCGAACTGTGCTACAACAACATTGCTTGTTCCTGTTTCAGCTGCAAGCCTTGATGGCAGTCACAGCATTAGAAACCCAGCTTTTGGCCCAAAGCAGTGTTTGGCAGGTTTTTTTCTTTATAGAGCTGACAGTTTAAAAGGAGTAGGTGTGAAAATATGGCAACAAACCCACTCCAGTGCTGCAACACGCATCAGGATCCGCTACAGCCTCTTTCAGGTACTGGCTTTAAATGCTGCTTTATGCTTTCCCCACCTCGGTTTTGTGCAAGGGGCACGCGAGCACTGTCCCTGCGAGACCACTCCCTTCGCAGGCTCCCCGTGCGGCTCGGCATCTCGCTGGATTTACGGCTTCCTCGTCCCACGCAGAAAGCGTTCTGGAGCAAGGTCACGGAAAAGCACATTTTACGTCAGCTGTGTCCAGGGTGGCGAACTGCTTCAATGACACCTCCTTAGTCAAGCTGAGAAAAATGACTTCTCCGACATGCAGCAGCGCATACTGAGCAAGCTAGAGAAGACACCTTGTACCGAACGATGAGAGGAAAGGCTTGGCGCACATACAGCAGGCAGCAGTAATTCAATTGCTATGGGACATGCCAACCAGCGCCGAGAAATCAGATTTCGAGAAGCAGAAGCGGCAGAGAGGCAGGATATTCTGACATGATGGCTCAATACAGTGAGAGGAGGCAAACTAACGGAGCATTTTGGATTCTGAGGCTGTGGCATACAAGGAAAGCTAGACTGCCTGTTTGAACCAACGTGGAAAGACACTGCTAGCCCTCTGCCAAACATAGTGCTTGTCGTGGGGACCTCTCTTAGGTATAATTACAAATGATCCAGGCAGTGGAGAAAGTTAAACCTCGTTTTAAGGAAGACACAGACATCTTCTAAAATAGATTTTAAACCTGTGTAGAGATGAAAGGCTCCACACCCTGCCCAGACAGCTAGAGTCACTGGAACAAAATATAACAGAAGGAAAAAAGAAAGTGGGGCCAACGCAGTGCCTTCATCCATAAAGCCGCCCAGCACAGCCAGGGCGCACATTCTGACAGCTGCACCACAGATCCACTTTCAGCCCTGCAGATTTCAAACGCTTTCCCACTCTGCAAGGGAAGACAAAGTAAGATAAGTCAGACTGAAAAAGCACTTCGGTATGGTAAATCTACAGAAACAGAAGACTGAGGAGCGTTTTGCAGAACAACGGTGGCTGTTTAGTTGAGGTGGCCCAGGGTCGTGTGCCTCCATTTCTCTTGCCTGCCTCCGGACAACGCAAAGCAGCCCCACAGAGCGAGAGGGCCCTGGCTCTGGGGTCCACCGAGCCGCTCGAGACACGAGGCTTGCAGGAACCAAGCATCTCCTTCTGCAACACGAAGTCGCCTCAGACACAGCAGCACAAAGCTCAATTCTGATAAAACCGCGCTCTCCATCACCAAGTAGTTTTGTCAAAGAATTCCCCAGGCTACACCCGCTGTGGTTACCGGCACGAGCCGTCATGTTTTGGAAGGTGCGACTGGTGACAACACGGATCAGCAAACGGCCCGACGAGCATTTCGCCCAGGAAGCGGCCGCGCTTTGCAGAGGCAGGCACCAAACCGCCCTGCGTGGCTTGGGGACGCGCACCGGCCCCGGGTCCTGCGCTCCCGGCACAGCCCTCGCTGGTCGCTTCCTTGTGAGTGGGTGAAAAGTTTTGAGATGAGTCGGCTGGGCAACACCTTCCCGTGTAATTAAACTTCGGGGCGAACGCTGGAGCGGCTCAGGCGGCCCCGTGAGTCACTGGGCGCGCAGCAGGTCTGTGTCCCGAGGGGTCCTTCTGCCACGGGCAGCGGGGGCACGGGCTGCTCTCAAAGCCCCTACACAGCCCAGCCCAGCGGGTTTATCAAGGCTACAGATTATTCAGTGTAAGAAAGTGGATACGATGGTCTTAAAAGATCACAGAATCACAGAATATCCTGAGCTGGAAGGGACCCACCGGGATCACCGAGTCCAACCCCTGGCTCCGCACAGGACCCCCCAGAATCAGACCCTGTGTCTGANGCAGAAGCACCGAGCCCAGCAGGAGCAGACCCCGGCCCCGCCGCCTGCCCACGCCCAGCGGAGCACGGCCCCGGCACCGGGCGCGCCCCTGGAGCCGGCCCAGACGTGGCCGGGGCGCCCCTTCCCC
>VXAA01007467.1:30285-61336 GCA_013399115.1 Anseranas semipalmata
CCCCCCTCAGGCTTTGTGTCCCCCCCCAGGTCTCGCCTCCTCGGGCGCCATCCCCCCGCTCCGCTCCTCAGCCCCGCCCTGCCCCGTTATCTCCCAGGCCCCCGTTACCGGTGCGGCCGGGTCACCCGCTGCCTCCGGTTCGTCGGCACCCGGCCGGGCGAGCAGCAGGTAATCTGGGGCCGGTGGAGGTGGCACAGCTCGTTGTGCGCTCGGCAGGGAGGGGGCTGGGAGTGCTGGGGCACAACCGGGCTTTTGGTGTCTGACCGGGCAGATTCAGGTCTGAAATTGTGGCGGAACCGAGGGGCCACCTCACGGTTTCCTCCAGACCAGCTTTGCCTCTCGCCTTTAGGTCCGGCCCGAGCTTTTGTCCCTGGTGCATGAGCCCCGGTCTCTCGGGCAGAACTGAAAGCCCCCCTCCGCTGCCCTGCGTACAGACCAGCCGGCCCAGCCCCATCTAAAAGTTCCCTTTGGCTGTAAGCTTTGTGTGGGCACACTGGTGTCTGCCTCCATCGCCGAGATTTCCTGCGTTTCCATTGCCTCCGAGTGTAAACTAGTCTTGAGACTAACAGCGGGGAAGTCCTGCTGGCTTTGGCCGTCGTGTAGGGGCTGGGCACCTTGTCACAGACAGCTTCAAAGCCAGCGGCCCGATTTCGGCGCAGGCGTGTTACCTGGGTGGCGTTACGACTACGCGTTGCTTCTGCAGCCCCGGCGATGAAGATGGCATCACTCCGCAGGAAGCCGAGGCCCTGGGCCTGCTCGTGCTGTGAGCTGTGATTTGCTTTGCGTGCTGGGTTCACGTGGCAGCTGCTGAATGGGGACCCACGGTCACGGCAAATCTTGCCCTTGTCCTTTGAACGTTTATTGCTCGAACTGCGGGAGGATGTTTTGGGTGGTGAAGCAGCCAGAAACATTTTTGGTTGGCTGACCGATAAACGTGTAGTTTGCCTCAGTAAAAACTCCTGTACAGCCAAGAGCCAACCAAGGAGCGCGCTGGTGGGACGCTTGCTTATTGCCGATCAGCTGGAGAGCATTTCCTTTCTGGGCTGTTGGTTAAGAGTCTGCCAGAGAGGTGTTTTGCTGTTTCCTTCCCATCTTCTAATGTTAGTAAATGATCCCAGGAGTAATCACTTTCTCCTAACGCTGAACAATGGGCATTGTTACAGTGAGGAAAATTCCACTCATTCTAAATTTGTTCTGTCTCTCTGTGATTCATATTAGAGCTTTTGCCTAAAATTTTCCCTTGCTCCTTTTTCTCTGCTTTGCTTCTTGCTGTGGCTTGAAAGAAACAAGGCACATATCCCTCCAGCGCTGGGCTGGGTTTGGGTAGGGTAGAGCAGTCTCGTTATCTATAAAAAAGGTGCTAAACACATCAGCAGCATTTCCAAGGTGGTTGCAACCTTTACAGCTCGATGTCTGAGTTTGCGTCCATTTTGTTTGTACCTGCGCTGCTCCTGCCCTCACGTACACAGCGCTGGCAAAGAATTTTGCAGCTTTCTGTATGTGTCATGTAGTGGCAATCCTCGTGATGACATCTGTGTGCTTTGTCCTCACGCTTTCACAAATCACGTACCTATTTGCAGACTGCCTCAGACACTAAAGAGTTTACGATAATGGCAGCCTAGCGCTAGTTTGGACTCCTGTGTTGACATCGCTATGAAAATGTCAGAAAACAAGGTGCCACGTCTGGGTTCGTCACGTGCAACGGTTCCCTGGATCTTTGCATATGCTAAATTAGTTAAACTGCACGTGGTGCTGGCCAGTCCGCTGTGTGCCACAGCGCCTTCGTCAGTTAGTCATTCAAATGCTCACCTCTCTTTTAAATAAAGAGAAATCTTGGTTCGGATCATGTCTCTGCATTTCTTTTTAGAGCAGTCACAGCAGATAAGGCGATGGAGATCACAGATAAAAATAGTTAATACACAAGAGATACAAAAGATCAGTCTGAAACCAGAAGTTGTTGCTAGATACTACCTATTGAGCTGTCTGTAGGAAACAGTCAAGAGAAAACATAGGAGCTGCGTATTCCGGGGATTTAAAAACACTCAGCCCGCATTTCTCAGGTGAGGCTTTAACAGCTGGATGTATCCCGCGTCTTCTTCCAGTGGATCTGAGTTAACTGATCCTCCAGCCCTGCCAGCCGTCGGCAGTGCCTTACTGAGCTGCCATTGACGGGAACAGCAACACAGGAATTTCACCACGCGTTGTCAGGCACGTGGCTTTTTCTTCCGGACACCTTAAATCAGGTGCCCACTAGGACCTAAGAGATATTTTTGCATATCAGTATAAAAAAGGGGTTCCAAAGACATGAGAAATACACGTTCAGTCCGGACTGTAAACAAGGCCATTGTTGCTCGGAGCGTTGGAAATGTTGGCATACCAACGGCCTGCGTGGCCTTTTGCATTGCTGTCGTGCTGCTTGGGCTTCATTTCGCCTGAAGTGTCTTACTCAAAGCCTCAGAAGCTTGAAACGCAGTTTTGGATGAACTGCCGTTACAAAACAGCAGGCTCCCTAGGGACTGATGGTGCAGAAGCCTTCACACAGAAAACGCTAGACAAAAGAAAATCTATCTCATATTCCCGCGATTGTTTTGCTTTGCAGGGCTTGTGTTGTTAAATGCTAATATGCCTGATACACAAGAGGAAATCACGGTCAGTGAGACCCGTTTCTATTTCCATGCTCAGTTTTCTGAGCAGAACAATGCTGGAAAGAATTTTCAGCAACTGTTTGCCCACAGTTGCTCTTAATAAAGGATAGAAACTGTGGCCGAACATTTGTCAACGCTTTATTTTTAAACTTCACTGCTCTGTAGCTGGTCTTTTTGTACCAAATAACATTACATTTCATTTTAGGGAATGCAACATTGTTGGTTTTTCTTTTTTCTTCCTCTTTAGAATGGATGCAGTAGAAAAGAAAGTCCGAACTTTTGCGCGAGTCAAGCCAACAGCTGATTTTGCTCAAGATATGATCAAGTTTGGGCCAGACAACAAGGTAAAGAAAAAGTGATTGCAAGCATGAAAGGTTTGGAATTTGATTTTAGTTTTGCCCATAGAAATGCAGAATTCTTCTGTTCCTTGGGGCCAAGCGTAACTTTTTGGGGCATGTTGGTTCATGTGTTCCTGCTAGCTCCTTTGTGCTGACAGTGCCTCATGGTTTTGTATCAGCAAGTATGGCTATGGTAAACATACTTCTTGTGATTCAGTCACTAAAGCAAATCCCCCAAAGGACTGGGACTTTGACCGATCCTTGAGGAGTTCCCAGTGGTAACCACCATTTCATCCTAAGAGGTGTCTCTGTGGTCTATTTCTGTTCCCCATATGCGAGTTCCTGACTTCACCCCGTAATCCTGGTGGTAATACCAACCTTCACTTGCTTAACTAATAATTGCCCTGGCACATCAAATCAGACACATTGCTGAAAGCTAAACAGATGAGCCTAGTCATGTTTCCTTTTTTTGGAACATCTGTTACTAGAAAATACCATCAGGGTCAGTAAAACCAGTATCATTATTTGTGGTCCATTTTGCGCTTACCTTCACGTCTTCAGCGGGTGGATTTTTTTTCAGACAATAACCACTGAAACTCTTCACGGCTATTGAAGTTATCTTTGTTTCTTCTTTGGGTTTCAGAGCATAGATATATACATCAAAAAAGATGCCAAGAAAGGAATTGTGAATAACAGACAGACTGACTGGTCCTTTAGACTGGATGGTGTCCTTCACAATACCTCCCAGGAGCTGGCTTATGAGACTGTAGCTAAGAAATTGGTGTCTGAAGCTTTGGTTGGCTATAATGGTAATTTCTTGCTATTTTTATTATTTTGATGATAAGGGGGGTTTTGAGCTGAGGGAGATATCCTTTTGATGTTGCATTTGGGAAATACAGAGATTCCCTCCAGGATTTATTCTTTTGCTTTGAATCTTTTCTAGGCACGATAATGTGCTATGGGCAAACAGGGGCTGGTAAAACTTACACAATGACGGGAACAACTGCAGAGTACAAACATCGAGGAATCATACCCCGAGCTATACAGCAGGTACAGAGGATCTGAATGGGAAAAGAGGCTAGAAGAAGTAACAGAGACATCACTTGTATCAGCTATTGCTGATGCTCAAAAAAGCGTTTTAACACTGTGAATATGTTTTATTTGGTCTCCACCAGTCCTGTTTTTTTTTTTCCATTTTATATAGACAATGATCATTTAGGAGATAAAGGATCCTGTAAAACATAGTTAATTTGTACCTTCGTTTTACTACACCGTGACCTTGTGCCTTGGTAATGGCCATGTTTCAGAGCTCTGGGTGGTGTTGGTTTGAACCAACTGACGTGTCAGTTCCATTGCTGCGTGTACCCGTGGCTGTCCAGAGGCACTTGTTTACCACTACGTTAAGGGGACAGGTCTGCTTCTCTTTAGGCAGCGATACTGCAGAATGCTGTCCGCTCCCACAGAGAGCTGACATGCACAGTACGGGAAACAGTACTGAAACAAAGATGGGAGGAATTCTGTAGTTATGCTATATTGTCATATACAGAGGTTGTTCGTGTTTAGTTCTGCTAGCTCACACAATGTACTAGCTGCTTCCCAAATGTAAGAAGGCCTTCAGAGGTGTTGTTTTCAAAAATATCATTCTGAGAAATTGTACTAAAAATGTTCACTTAGCCCTGTCAGCCCTCAGGCAACCACAGTTCACAATTAGCTACGCACATGCAGATGAACTTATGGCTGTTCATAAAGCCATAAATAGCTTCTCTGAAAAGCCATAAATAGCTTATAGTTCTGTTTGTGAACTAGCCCTACCACTGACAAACTGTTCATCTTTGTATAGGTCTTCAAAGCAATTGCACATTCCGTTGATTCGTTCATCACTGTCCGGATATCCTACCTGGAAATCTACAATGAGACCTTGTTTGACCTTCTGTCCACCATGACAAGCAACGGGACCAGTGACATGCAGCTGGCTGTAGTGGATTGCCCGCAGGGTGTTTATGTGAAGGGCTTATCTATTCATTCTGTTAGCCACGAGGAGGATGCTCTAAATCTCCTTTTTGAGGCAAGAAAAACAAATATTACCATTCATTTGATGGTTATGTTTGTTGGCTTAGCTGAGGGAAGAGGCAGTAAAGCAGGAGGTGGGTGGCCAGGACTGCCGGAGGGAGGTTCAGGCCTCTTTGTTCTCTTTCTAGTGGGCAGAGGAACTGGTAACTCTTTGTAGTCCATGTTCTTGCAAGGAAAACGTCCCTGGTGCAGAGATTCTGGAAGACCTCTCTGGAGAAACCCTGGTTTTAGTGTATGCCAGAGCAAGTCAAGTGATGGAGGAAATATATTAGGGGTGAGGCCATGGAAAGTAGTAGCATGGGAGGTTCCAGGCAGCACCAAAATAGTTAAGGTAGCCACAGAGTCTGCTTTCATTTCACAAGGCTCGTCTGAAATCCCAGCCACCTCACCAGCTCCTTCAGCAGACCGAGACGCTGAAAGGTTGAAAAGATTTGTTTTCATTACCCTGGTTATCTCACATGGATGTTAGTGAGTGCCTTAATACAAAGTGTGGGATATTTGGGATCCTTTTAGACCCACCAGCTGACTTACATCAGAATTTCTTCCTGAAAAACTCACCTACCTGTCCTCGCTATGTCAATGCTCCAAGAAAAGTGTCTTACCAGTGACATCTTTGGCAGATGGTTTAGAATGGTAATAGCAGTAGGTACTGTTGGTCAGATTTTACAGCAGGGATCTTCGTGCAATGGGTTATCTTTGTGAAGTAAGTTTGCTTAGTTATGGCTGCATCCTTCTTTTACCTGTGGGTGCTTTAGTTCATAAGGAAAGCATGAATAAATTGTTGGTTCTGATTGCGGGGAGTGTATTCTTACCAGGAGCCATCTGGTGCCTTAAAATCTTTGATTTGCCCTTTTATTGATGGGACTGTAGTGTCCTAAGCTAGCCTTTGTGATTCACAGGAGCTCCCATTTTCCTTCTAAAGAGTAGAAGGCTGATGATAATTCGGGCTAACTTTCACACATTTACCTAGAGATCTTCACCTTCGTTCTTGCTCTGGGGTTTAAACTCCCTGGTGCGGTGCCAGTCACTGACCTTCCAGCTCTTGAAAGTTGTTGTCCTCTGAGGCATGGGCAAACCAGCTGGCTGTGAAACCTGTGACAAGTGCATTTCTATGCTGTAGAGCCTTCCATTTCCTTTTCTGCCTCGCCAGACCTGGCAGCATGGGCTCTGTGATAGACTGGCAGCGCTAACAAGCAGTTGCAACATCATTTTCAGTGTTGCTTTGTTTCCCTGTAAGTAGTTATTACAAATTCGTGGCTATCATATATGTATGAGTTTTCTATGACATTTAAAGCCTGGGGAGCTCTTTGGTTTTCCACTCATCAAGAAACTGAAACAGCCAGGGAGGTATCGAGTCTGAATGAGACTTGCCTGACTGTTCCCCACAAAGCCACAGATCTGTGAGCTGAGCCTTGAAAGTGGAAATGCAGATAATGTGGTCTCTGGTAAAAGGCACTATTACAGTAAGCAGTGACCTTTACCAACCGTGCTGTGAAATGCTTTGAGAAGCCTTTAAGTACGAAAGTGAGGCAAATACCATGTGCTCCTGCACTGGCTGCTCTAACCAGCTGAACAACAGTCTGTCTGCAGAATGAAGATTGAACCACTGCTATTTAACTGTGTGGATTTCTAATTTCCCTTTGTTCTACCGGTGCAGAAGCTTAAAAATACTGTCTTTAATTTTGACTTCATTTGCAGGGTGAGACCAACAGAGTAATAGCAGAACACACACTGAATAAAAATTCATCTAGATCCCATTGCATCTTTACCATCTATATTGAGGTAAGAGCTCCAGCAGTTTTTCTAGGGACTCAAATGGCTGAGGATCTTTACATGGCTGTTTTTTTACTGTTTTTCAGTTTTGCCTACAGTTAAGTACAGTCTATGTTCTTTCCCCCCTCAGTCTCGTTTCAGGGTTTTCTCAGATGTCAGATGCATTAATTCTAAAATCAACTTAATAGATCTGGCAGGCTCAGAGAGACTGAGCAAGACCGGAGTAAGTAATGGAAGAAATATTTCAGTCCATGGTGGAGAGTCCAGTAATCAACACGTTGGAGGTGAAATTTCAGGGTTTTCCACAACAGAATTCAGCCTGTGATAAATAGGAAAGACTGTGACAAATTGTAAGTCACATTAATGCATCAGAGAGCGCTCAGTTGTTTGCAGCTGCTGTGTATCTTGTCCAAGTCCACATGTATGTGACTCCCATCCTGCATGTGCATTCTAACCTGATCCAGACTCAGTTAGTTTATCTGACTATCAGTTTATCCATCTGTCATTTCTCTGCAAAGGAAAAGGCCAGAGCCAGCGGCTATTAAGACAAAGAACTCGTGATTTTCCTCTTCATTCCATGAGCGACAGTGCAAATCCCCAGCTGCTCGTCACAGCAGGCAAACTCTTGAAACTTTCTTAGAGCATTAGAGCTCAACAACTGAAACCTTCATAGGTCCCATGTGACATTCTGTACTGATCAGAATAGAAATCCCATCAGTCCTGTGACGAATACATACTTTCCCCATTGTGAAGGAAAGCTAGTCCTGGTAGACTTGTAATAAAAAACTGAAGTCTCTGAAAACTTGTTTCAAGCTGAAGAGAGCTCTAGATCACAAATTTATTTGATCTGAATTAGATCCCTATCCTCACAGTTGAGCAGGGTTGTACCCTCAGTAAGGAATATGCGCTGTTCTGCGGTTCAACCAGAAACATGTGTTGTGGAAGCTTTGCCTTTTGATCTTCATTACAGTCTGAAGGGCAGGTTCTGAAAGAAGCCACGTACATTAACAAGTCTCTGTCATTCCTTGAGCAAATCATCATTGCCCTGGCTGATCCGAAGAGGGACCACATCCCCTTCCGACAGAGCAAGCTCACTCACGTTCTCAAGGACTCGTTAGGTAAGAGCTGTGGATTACAACAGCCCCAAGTAGATGCATAGAAAATAGTGTTTCAATGAGTCTATCAGCTGCTAAGGCCCTTACATATAGACACATGGACCTAATCATTGTTCAAAGGAGGTCTGTTTTTCCTCATCAAATAAAGCAGCAGGCACAGACGGTACAAAGGCCACACTGATGAGGCCAATAGAAATTCACTCAACTTTCCTCAGCTGGAGTAGTTTAAAAACTAGCCAGCAAAAAAACCCAACATGTTACAAGCCTTTTCAGATGCTGCTCCTTTAGCGTCAGGCTACAGATGATAAACCCAAAGCTGAGGTGCATCTGGAATGGGCAGGAAAGGCTTACGCTCCTGTTCTCCCTTGGAACACAGGCCGGAGACGTGGGAGGAGAAAGCAGCTGAAGACAGGCTGGAGATATTTATGTGGAGTAACTGAAGTCATCAAAACTCAGAGGGACATTTGATGTATTCCGTATAAGTCTTGCATTGCTCTTACAAAAGACGGTGACGATGTCCTGTCAGGTTCCCCAGTATTAGAGTTATGCCAAGGGCTTTTAAAATCCTCTGCTCTGATTTATCCGATTTCAAACTTTTACAATTTGTATTCCCATCTTGCTGCACAATCACCAGATGAAAAACACATTTTACCTTAATTTGTAAGTCATTCTGTGCAACTGTGCTTATGTACCCATGGGAACTTTAGAGGGGCAGTTCCAAACTGGTTATGTTCTTTATTACTTCTTTTTCTGTTTGTTAGTCAGCACATAATACAATATTTTCCAGAAAAGGAAACAACAATAACAGAATTTTATTCTTTGATTTCTTTTTTTTTTTTTTCCTATTGTTCCAGGGGGAAAATGCAATACTGTCCTAGTGGCAAATATCTGTGGGGAAGCTCTGCATGTAGAAGAGACTGTAAGTTGAACTGATTTCTGCAGAATTAAAGTCTTGTTCCTCCTACTGTTGCAATTGCATTGGCCTTAAGTAGGTTTAAAGAGTAGTCTCTGGAGGGCTGTGGCTGGAGTCCCAGAGAAACATCCTGTCTAATTCTTCAGAAACATTGGATAGCTCATCTTATCTCAGAGGCTCAGAGAACAGTTTGCTCTCACCAGTCTGCTTTGTGATGCAAACAGTGGTAACTGGCCTGAATTACAGCAGGCCCCAAAAGCTAAAATCAAAGCACACTGGGTAGTATTAATTATTATTGTTGGTTCAGTTCTACAAATGTGTTTTGAATGGTAAATCATGTAATGAAGTCAATGGAATTGTACCAGGTCACGGCAAAACCGAGCTGGCTTTCAGCTGGTTCGGGATACTGGAACCAGGAGTAGCCTCCTAACAGTAAGGCTTTTTTAAGCCATGAAAAATAAAATTGGCGAAAGCCTTACTGTGTGAAGTGGATCATCTTAACCATGTCTGTGACACAGAGGAGGGAATCACCTTGCTCTTTGCCAAGAAACTTTTACATAGCAAAAAAATGTAAACACAGTCACCTGCTATGCAGTTGTGTTCAAGGCAGTGTTGTTTTTATCATCTCCTACTTGTGTTGTGGTAGCATCTAGAAACAGGGAGAATTCCTGAGGAAATGGGATGATTTTCAGGCTGCAGGGGCTTACCCTCAAGATACCACATTGCAGGAATTAAGCCTGAAAGACATTGATGTGTGATTTGGAGTTGTTAGGATGTGTTATTTTGATCAGAAATGGGAGGGGGTATTTTTGAGATCACAGCTCTGTTACGCAAAGAACTGTCCACATGCAGAACAGAAAAGACAAAGACATCATCTGAAGCTGGCTCATCACACAGAATCCAATGAGCACTGGAAGATACGCTCCTGGAATCATAAACCCTATAATGCTCTGTGCAGTTAAATAGCTTTTGCATTTCTATGTTCTGGGATCTGATAAGATTAAATTGTAACAGATTATGAAAATTATATCCTCACCAATATCTCTTTCAGTTACTGTTTAACAGAAAAACGTGTTTTTCAGTTGTCTTCTCTTCGTTTTGCTACCAGAATGAAATGGATCACAACAGAGCCAGTCATCAATGTGACATGCGACCCAGAGGTATGTAGAGAAAGGGAATGGAAGAAGGTATATTTTCTCAGGTTCATTAAAATTGAGGATAATGACCTTAAAAAATGGAGGGAGATTTGGTAGTTTAATGAATTACCACTTATCAGCCAACCTGAGACTTGCTGAATTCAGGTTTATCATAAAACAGATATTAAACTTTTTCATTGGGATTTAATTACAGTTACCTTGAATATGTGACAGGGTACAGTCGTGCAGATGGTCTCAGCTTCCCTGACAATGAGGTAGTTCTTTCAACTGCATGAATAGGAGTCCTTTTTCTTATTTGGATCACCTCTTAACAAAGATATGTTGTGGACTACTCCTGTAGTATGTACAGAAATCATCTCCGGTTGCACCTGCAGCCTTACACAGCGTTATTCCTGTTGCTGCTGGTAAAATAATATTCTTGCCACAATTACAATACTTGCTTAAACAAGGAAAAAAATTTTAGGTGTCCTGAGTGCACTTTCACAGCTGAAACAGAGCTGGCAGCAGTAAAAGCCGAATGAATTACTGAAAGCCCAAAGAACAAGTTTAGAATTATCTGATCCGTAACACATGGGGCGTGTGAGAGCACTGCTGTATTTCACAGTCTGGTCTCGCTGCTAAGCAGAGAAGCAGCTGGGGAGTTTCCTCCAACAGCTTCCAGAAGAAGCTGGGAGCTGTGAAAAAAACTGTCTTTTCCTCTTCAGTCCTCTTCATTTTTGTTGGGATATGTGGAGTGGGAAAGAGTAACCAACGTGTTTAAGGAAGCTATTGTGCTTTGATGCTCCACCAGTCACTTAAAAAGCAGCTCAGTATCCAGTTTTCACTGAATCCCAAGCAGATTTGGGTACCCACACCTTACTGGACACACACTCTAAATAGTCAGTGCTTGAAGATATTCCAGATTATGGAGAAATTCAATCACAAGTACACCACAGGGGACTCCCACCTCTATTAAAGTTAATGTCAGAACTCCTACAGAGTTCAATAATGGTCAGAGTGGAACCCTGTGCATCTCTTTGCTTTCAAGGTAGTATCTCGTGGTCCAGAATTCGAGGGCCCCTGCAGTACCAGGTCAGGCAAGCATCAAGTTAATAAACAGGTGGCCCTTCTCTCAGTGACTGAAGCTGACTCTGCAGGCAGTACATCCAGGACACAACAGAAGCTGTCCTGTTGGAAGCTAATCAAAGGCAAAGTGATTTCCAGACTCACTATTTCACTGACACAAACCTGACAGCAAATCCTGGGGGAGCTGGTACACAGCTGTGATCTTATACAGCAGTGAGCTATATGCTGCTTTTCAGCATTTTTTTTCCCAATAGCATTTAGTTATTTGCTCACCTTTTTGTTTTCCTGCTAGGGGACAGTGAAGGCTTTGGAGAAGGAGATTCTTCTTCTGAAGCAAGAACTGGCTATGCATAATAACTTGGTGAGGAACAGGTTGCACTGTCTTAGATGGGACCTAGTTAAGCCTTTGTCATGATTTTTGTTTTGCAGTGGGATCAGTTAACTCAGTGCCCAACATGATTCCATTCTTCCTTCTGCTTCCAGCACAATCCTTTTGGGATTAGTCAAAGCTCTGCACTGAGACCATGTTGTAGCTTTAGTCACCATCCACTGTGGATGTTTTTTGTTTTTTTTTTTGACTTGTGAAGCCCTACTCTTGTTTGGTTGCAATATGAAAGGGAACACGTTGCTTTCAGCATGCTCCCAAGTCCCGCGTCCTATCAACTCAGAAGTCACAAGAAGTCGCAATTATAAATTAAACATAAGGCTTCCCTGGGCATAGTAGAGCAATGTCAGGTGTTTGCCAAACTAGTACTTGCTGAGCTTTTTGTAATTCACCGACACTCAGTTGTTCACCTTTTTTCTCAGGTAAATCGTTCTTTGGTGACTTATGACCCTCTGACTGATGTCCAGATAGCAGAGATTAAGTCTCAAATCCATAAATACCTACAAGGAACCATTGATGAAATTGATGTAAGTAGCTTTTTAAGTAGAGAAGGACTTAGATACTGCTTCCATCCCATTTTATCCCAAGACAGAAACAAAGAAAATGTCTTCTGAAGAGGCTGTCTTTAACCTGAAAGCGCTACAGTTTTTTGTTTGTTTGTTTGTTTTTTTGGCTGGTTAGGACTGTCTCCTTGTTTTCATACCATTTTTGCTTTTTTGGAAGCTTGAGGAGACTTGTCCTCTGTCATGAAATCCTTTGAGTTGGTTTATATGTTACTTCTATAAAGAAGCAACGTCAAAAATTTGCCCTGTCAACATCAAACTAAATCTTTTGCAAGGTGCGTTGCCAAAATACGTTCAATCTCTTAGAGACAGGTTTGTTAGGACAGGGTTTCCCAACTTGAAAGTACCTGTTGACTACAAAATGATTGCAAAAAGAAACAGCTGAAGTCCCACATACACAAATATTTCTGTGGGGGCAAACAAGAAAACAAACAAAATGGAAGAAAGTGAAAGTCATAAATGCACAGTCAGAGTTGCTGTAAAGTTTTGTTTGGTTATGAACAGAAGCCACTGTGTCAGCAGTGCAGAAGTTGCTGGAAGACTATTTTCCAGTTAGATAACCTTTTAGTTGAAACTAAAGGGTTTGCTGCTCATGACTTGGACAGGTGTATGGTTCGCTGGGTGAAGAACTGGCTGGAGGGCTGTGCTCAATGTGTCCTAGTGAATGGAGTTCAAGCCAGCTGGTGGCCGGTCACCAGTGGCGTTCCCCAGGGCCCAGTACTGGGGCCAGTTTTGTTTAACTTTTTTATCAGTGATCTGCATGAAGTGATCGGGTGCACCCTCAGTAAGATTGCCAACAACACCAAGTCGGGTGGAGTGTTGATCTGCTTGAGTGCAGGAAGGCTCTGCAGAGGGATCTGGACAGGCTGGACCGATGGGCAGGGTCCAATCGCATGGCATTCAGCAAGGGTAGGTGCCAGGTCCTGCACTTGAGTTGTAACACCCCACACAGCGGTACAGGCCTGGGGAACAGTGGCTGGAAAGGTGCCCAGCAGAACAGGCTGACAGCCGGCTGAACACGAGCCAGCAGTGTGCCCGAGGTGGCCAAGAAGGCCAGTGGCATCCTGGCCTGCATCAGAAATAGTGTGGCCAGCAGGGCCAGGGAAGTGATTGTCCCCTTGTACGTGGCACTGGTGAGACCACACCTGGAATGTTGTGTTCAGTTTTGGGCCCTAACTGGAAGAAGGATGTTGCGTTGCTTGAGGGTGTGCAGGGAAGAGCAACAAAGCTGGTGAAGGGACTGGAAAACGAGAGTTATGAGGAGTGGCTGAGGGAATTGGGGTTGTTTAGTCTGGAGGAAAGGAGGCTGAGGGGAGACCTCGTCGCTCTCTACAACTACCCGAAAGGAGGTTGTAGCAAGGAGGCTGTCGGTCTCTTTTCTCAGGTGACAAGCGATAGGACATGAGGAAACAGACTCAAGTTGCACCTGGGGAGGTTTAGATTGGACATTGGGAAGAATTTCTTCATGCAGAGGGTGATCAAACATTGGAATGGGCTGTCCAGGGTAGTGGTGGTGTCCCCATCCCTGGAGGCATTTAAGAGATGTGTGAACGAGGCACTGAGGGATGTGGTTTGGTGATGGGACTTGGTAGGTCAGGTTGATGGTTGGACTTAATGATCTTGAAGTTTTTTTCCAACCTAAATGATTCTGTGATTCTAAATGAAACAACTTGAGACACTCCCTCTCATTTTATGTAATCGTTATCTTTAGGCATTGGAATGGGCTGCCCAGGGAAGTGGTTGAGTCACCATCCCTGGAGGTCTTTAAAAGACGTTTAGATGTTGAGCTTAGAGATATGGTTTAGATATGGTTTAGTGTGGGCCTTGTTAGAGTTAGGTCAGAGGTTGGACTAGGTGATCTTGGAGGTCTCTTCCAACCTGAACAATTCTGTGATTCTGTGATTCTGTGATTCTCTGAAAGTCCCTCCCTCCAGCAGGCAGGAGTGGAGCAGAATAAGGGCTTTTGTGAAGGTGTGTTATACCTGAGCTGCAAAATGGGATGTGGGTTGGTGTGGAGCAGGTGAGGTGGAGGACTAAGGAGTTTCACACAGGGAGTGATGTCTTTAGTGGGACAGAAGAATGTTTTAGAGAGGGTTGAGAGCAGAGAGTGCACTTCACAGTTTGGACCAGTATCTTAGATCTTGGGAGACCTCAGTGCAGATTCCTGCTCAGCTACATGCTCCCTGTTACTTGTCTGTCTGTGCCTTTGTTCCTCATCTCTAAAACAGAGATAGTAGCATGGCTCAACTGCACTGATTTGATGTCATGGGTAAGAGGACTGAAGATAGTGCTCTGGCAGTTCTAAGTACTAAGACAGTCTTGGAGAGCAGTGAAAAGAGAAGTAACATCATAATCTGCAAGGTCAGTGGATGCCATCTATGTAATTTGTAAAATTATTGAAAATAATTCATTATCTTGCTGGCTGTGCACTCCATGGAATTTACCACAATCTATCAGATTCCTCTCTCTCTAAAAATCTCCTCGGAGCGAGGAATGTATCCACCTCCAGCTAAGTACAGGATAAAGGTAACTCTCCTTCAGTGTTGATACACCCACCAACTGGAAAGCAAAGCCCTCACAGTCTGAAATATTTGAATGAGTACAGCTGACCACAGCCTAGAAATGCTTATTTGTGTCTTCACTGTATACACCTCTTCCTCAGATAATGAACATCAGGCAAGTCCAGGAGGTATTTAAGCAGTTCAAGCTGATTGTAAGGTAAGATATTTGGGATTGATACATTTCACAGTAAGCTTTAGAAATTCTATCAAGCTTTTATCTGTGATATCACACTTACCAGGATGTTGGTGGAGAGTAATTATTAAGTGTAGGGAATAACTTGTAACTGAAAACAAAGTTCTTGATAATTTCTGCTGGCTTTTGCACAAGAAGACTATTGCCTCTAACATTCCGGCGCTCAGAAGTCATGTGCAAGGGCTCTTGGTGATAAGCTTCACTGGTTAATAAGACTGCTTGGCAAGTATACACCACGGAGCATATACAGTGCATGGGAACCCTGGCCATTGTGCACATTTCCATAGTGCAAGGCAGTCAACAAGCAGATCTGAAGAAAAATGAAACTCTGTAGGATGAGATGATATACACTGGTCTCACCTGGATATCCAGCATCTAAAGGTCATCAGATTTTTTTTTTTTTTTAAGATCGCAGCAAAGGAAGGTCCTAAAGCAATTTGGAGGAGCATGATAAGAAGGCTTTGTGGCCATTTCCAGGGAAGCACTCTCTGTCTGTGTGGTGTGGGAAGGGAGAAAGTGTGAAAGTGTCTGTTTGAAAACGTCACCAGGGGATGATGAAAGTTGTTCTTTTGGGCTGAATGAGGGAAGGTAAATGGCATGCTGGGAAAAATCCTGAAAATGAGGGCAAGCAGTTTCCGTGTTGTGAAACAGAAAAGAGCAAAGAGGAATAAGGGTATTGGAGCAACCCAACCTTTACTGCAATGGTCTGGCTAGGCAGTAGAGGTTGCTACTCACAAGAGTGACGTTGGGATATTGCTGTAGAAAATTTGCCTGCCCTTGAGAAACTTGTTTGAACACAAATGTCTGTGGTGTGTCATCAGACAGGGCAGTCAGGCTTTTCAGGGACCCAAGACCAAAATGGTAAAATTTTTCCAATTATTATTTTTTTTAACTTGTGACTCCTTTTATTGTGCTGAAGCAGCGGGCTTTTTTTTTTTTTTTTAAATTGCAGGTTCTCTAACAATTTTCAGTTTCGTATAGTGTATTTAAACTTATGGACAGTGCTTCACCTGTTTCCTTTCAATGAAAAAATCACCGTTTCAAAATCACTAGGTTAGAGTAAGATTTGATATTTGAGTGACATAACTGAACAGATGTGATTTTATTTGATCTGGACCATTGAGAGGTTACACTAAGTATGTAAATAACCATCAAAAAGTTCCATAGCTACGAGGCCTAAAGAGACATTACAGAAAAAGAAAGGACAAGGAAAAAGGTTACAACAGTTATGCAAAGAGTAGAAGGAGCAAAATGGGGTGTTTGGAAATGAGATCGCAGATAGAGATGTTTTCTTTGGAAATGTGATATTGGCAGGTATTACAGGTTTTGACATATGAAATAATTCTCTTTGAACACAATGGTAAAGGGCTGTTTTTTCCCCTAGGCAACAGGAACTTGAAGTGGAAGCCAGATTACGAAGCAAGTATGCTCTAATAGACAAAAATGACTTTGCTGTTATTGCTGCTGCTCAGAAGGTAATTCCTGGTGCTTGAGCCTTGCCCTGAATCCATTTTAGAATTAGCTTCTTTGCTGCTGAACCTTGAATTGCCCCAAATTCTTACCATTTCCCCACTGAAATCTGAAGCTCAGAAATGTTAACATGATGAGTGTGTCAAAAAACTTGCACAGAGCAGAGGTGCACCAATTAACAAAGTAGCATTCCTGTCAGCAGAGCATTAGGCCCACTATCTGAACAGAATAATTTATAAAATGGAAATGAAGAAAATATAAACTAATATAAGAAGGTGACCTGCCTGTCAACCAGGCAGTTGTAGAAGGCAGGGTTAGATCACCTGCCTCTGTTGAGGTCCCCCTTTCAATCCTTATAATTTCTGGAGCAAAGTGAATGTATCATATGTAAACCATAAATGCAGATGTGGACTCTGACCTATAGTTCATAACCTATTTTTCATTACTTGCTTCATTCTGTGAAATATTTTTTCTCTGAAGTGGTTATTTCCTTGCCTTGCTTTTACCCAGTAAAGTGGATAAAATAATCATTATCTGCTATGCAGAGTCATATACTCGTCCTGTGGTTTAACTGTAGATGCTTTGAATATTTTGAAGAAAGGCACAAGGGAAAATGCAAAGTATTTGCATAACAGAAAAACACATGGTCTCTAACAGGCCTATCCAAGTCTTTATTTAAAGAACTGGAGAACAAAACCAAACCCTAATATAAGTAGATTTTAACACTTAGTGTACCTTTCTGCTTTATGGTTGAGGCGATCTGAGAGGTCGTATAAGAAATGTAATTCTCTTACATATCCCCCTTCACTAAATGAAGACTTCTGAGGATGCTTTTCCATTGCATTGTTAGCGATGCCATGAGCTGTAAGAGTTTGCTGTTTGTGTTATGCTCTGGGATATTACCAGTAAAACACTATAAACAGTCTGAATTACTCACTATTCAGAACTGTCTAAAGTTGTGGGGGAAATTTATAGGAAAAGCTTGAACTTATTTCTGTGACACTAGACCCAAGTTATTCTCCCTCTAAGTAGCTGAAACATTCAGCATGTGAATTTAAGGATAATTTTGGCTTTTAATTTGTACTTCATTTTTATAGATGTGTTTCCCTGAAATACTTGGTAGTGAACAAAGATTTCCAGATTAGGCTGTACAACAAGATGAAGGAGCTGTTGGGGATGGGCTGTATAGCATGGTCTAGCCAGCTACTGAGCTAATATGTCCTGTCCATGTTTTATTTCTTCCTGTTTCCAGGCAGGTCTGGTTGATGTGGATCGCCGTGCGACGGGGGAAAAGGATGGACAGGATCTGGGGACTAGAACTACTCCTATTTCACCCAAACCAAGTGGGAAGAAGAAGAAATCCAGGAAAAGCAATGAGCAGCCCAAGTGAGTTAAGCTGCCAGGCAGCTCTCCCTTTTCTGTGATAACGTGTTGTCGCACGGACCAGTTCTGATCAAGGTGTGACAGCCAGCCCAGGGAGGAAGGCAGAGACGAAGCCGGTTTAATGGGTGTGTGAAGTTTTGTGTTTCCTCAGGGGTGACATTCCAGTCTTGTGCTGTAAGGGTTTGCGGTGTCCTCATGGCCACCAGCCACACCGTGTGTTAGGGCAATGTGTGTGGCCGGCAGGCACAGCCTGTGGTAGAGTAGATCCATATTATGGGGAAGATTTACTGCGGATGGTTCCTCTGTGTGTCTGTTACGGATGAACTGAGCCCATGGAGTGCTGTGCAGGGTGCGAGCTCTGGCTGCAGAGGGTGGGGAGGCTTTGAGCTGAAGAACTTGCAGCCAGCACACACGGGGTTAGCCTGTGACGAGAGGTGGGGAGCTGAACACGCAGCAGGGGAACAGTCCTGTGATGGCACCAGAAGTCATGTTAAACCTGCAGTTTTTCTTTAAAGTGTTAGGTGCAATGAGATCTGCTAAGTGGAAAGGAAGGAGGGGACGGTGGGCTGAGGAGCAGATATGGAGTGAAGCTGAGAAGAGGTTGTGAGAGAGAAGGGGGAACGAGCAATCAGTACAGAGCAGACAAGGATCCTTCAATTTATACAAGTGAGGTTCCTGTGCTGGCAGCTTCTACAACTACTTCTGTGGCCTGGGGCATCTGCTTGGTTCCTCCCTGCCTTTTCCCCCAAATCCATGTGTTAGAGAGGAGAGAAACCACCAAGGCTTTAGTAGCTGCATGACATGGGGGACTCCTCTGTGCAGTTCTTTTTTAGGGAGTGGAAAGAGATTTGGTGAACACCTTTCTGTATCTTTTCAAAGTCACACTGACTGTGCTGTGCAGACTACGCTGGTGTTGTTAGTGGAGGTGAGCTGAGGGAGAACAATCTGGCTTGATTTAGACGTGGGGTTAGATCAAATGCTATAGAATTTGGTCTGCTGGTTCCCCTGAAGGTAAAGAGGGATCTGCTGTCTGCTGACGTGCCCCAGACAGACACCTGGGTGCTGGGACTCCAGCTGGTGTGCCTAAGGCCACACAGGGTGGGACTGTTGTCCTGTGAGACTTCACAAGAGAGCTAGTCCAACCTGTGCTGTATTCTATAGTACTTGCTCTACAAGGCAGTCCCTCTACTTTAGGAAATGAGGATTTGTGAGAACAAGGCTGATCTTATTCCGTGTTGGTAGATATTTCATTGCAAGCTTTGGTAGAAGCAGTGTCAGGCTGCTAGTTTTTGAGTAAGCAAAGCTAGCACCTTCAGCTTGCTTTGATTCCAGTTTCCTGTTATGAAGAAATTAATCTGGTTCATCTTTGTCCCCCTGTCAGGAAGGAAGGAGCTAGGAGCTTCCTTTCTGGGAGAGAGCTGGATGTTCCTTTACCATCAAAAAGTCAAGTAATAATTTCCACCAGGGATTTGGATGTGAAAGAGAGAGCAAGGAATGAGGATACATCAAATATTGATGCACAGTCCTCAAAGCCAGCCTCTGTGGAGGATTTCCAGCGGCCCAGGTAAGCCTTCCCTGTGAAGGGAGTATGACCTATTTGCCAGAGGATGGTTTACACCTGAGTGGTTGCATTGTATTTCCCTAGTACAACTACCTACTTCAAAGTAAAGAGGAGAGATTCAGAGATCTTCGTTGCTTGGGTGCAGAAATACATGGTCACGTAGCAGTGTTGTTATGGACACCCAGTGTACCAAAGTATGTTGATGGCAGTCATCTCCATCCGTTAAGTGTGAAGTCTCTGCTGATCAAGAGTTGGTTCCTCGCTTGAACGCTGGCGTGTGTTTTTGTTTTTTTTTTTCCTCTCCCTGTATATTCTAGAGCCAATGGCTTCCTAGCATGCCTGCAGGTTTTACCTTCTGCCACTGAGCTATGCCAGTTCATTACATTTCCAGTTGGTCCCATGTGAAAGTCACAGTACTCTTCACCCCTTGGTCAGATGCAGAGACCTCGTGACCAACCACAAAGCCCCAGACACTCATGAAAAGGGGTCAATATCCGCATGAGATCATGGCAGGAAGTGCCATATCAAGACAGAACTGTGGAGAATGGCCAAAAATGCAGCAGTGTGCCAATTATCTGCTTGTACTGCAGCAAGAATTTAGCACAGGAGGGCAGCACTGAATTGCATTTCTTTCTGGATGGAGTTGATGGGGTAAAAAATGCTAAGGGTACAAAGACCAAGGACTCGATGTGCTCAACAGCATGCAACTGTTCAACTCACAGGAGCTCAGCCAGGACCCCACACAACCCAGTCTGGCCAGCACTTTTCCCATCACCCATTTCCATCCATCTGTTGTTGCTGAGACTTCTCAGGCCACAAGTGAAGCAGCTCTGAAGTATTACGAGCATCTCCATTGCTGTGTTGTACATGACTGGTCCTTGCTTGTTCCTGCAGCCCAGGGAGAGCATCGCAGGGTGAAGCTGTCCCAGGAGAATTAACTCCTGAAGCACCTTACCGTGTTGTTGTGTTCCTCCATGCCCTCTGCATGCATTTCAGTATTCTTCTAAAAGCCCTGTGGCTGGCAGGGAAGGGTGCTGCTCCAGCTGCGTAAGGCACAACCCAGGGTACTGAGTAGCTCAGCTCAGCAGCTGAGCTGCCAAAGCTGTTGTTGGGGCAGTCTGCCCTGTGGCCATGGTGTGCAGTGCTTTGCCAGCAGTTTGGCATGAGAGCAGTCTCGTGCAGCCTTTGAGGAGTCTGAAAATGCCCTTAAGAGGTCACTCAGGGGAAGGCAGTAGACAGTTTTGCTTTGACCAGTGTGGACTGAGGAACATGAAGACTTCAAGCGCCCTTCTGCTCCCAGACCCACCCTGCTCACCAAGAACAGCCAGCAGCACAGAGCAGCAGCGCGTTGGAGTGTGGTGTTCCTCCTGCAGTGCCAAGGGTCTCCTGAGAGACTCTCCTTTTGCCCTGCATGGTTTGTGTTGAAGTAAAAGCCAGTGTTCATGGGGGCACATTTGCGTCAAAGCAATTTCAGAGAAAAGTCAAGACTGACACATGCCACTTTGAATTCAGTCTTTCAAAATAGGCAAGACTTAAAGGCTACGGGTGGCAGCATTGTAGAGCGGCCAACATACACAGCAATGGGCTTTGATTGGCAGACGTGACTGGTCTGTGCTGGGAATCCAGCGAGAAAAGAGCAAAGGCGTTTCTGCTTAACAATAGGGAGGAACAGTATTAGTTGTTTTTCTAAAAATTCAAACCATCAGAGATCCTCTTTCCAGGGAAGACTCAATTCTTAGGCATCTCCTAAGGAATGTGGCTTCTATGTAAATAACTCTTTCTTCTGGGAGTAGTGCAGGGGGAAAAGGAGCATGAAGGCTGGCATAGAGATGGTACCAGGATGCAGCTAGCACAGCATGATCCTCAAAGGGCCCATCGAAATACCATCCACAAACCTCAGCTATGGCCACTCCCACGAACTGTGTCACGCTCCCGGGCAGAACAGACTGACCTCCCCACATCTGTGTGTGTCTTCTTTGAATTCTGTTGCAGCTCCCCTCCATCGAAGCCAGTGGCATTTGAGCAATTTAAGGAGGAGTGCGGAAGTGAGATCAACCGGATCTTTAAAGAGAACAAAAGCATCCTCCTTGCCAGGAAGAAGAGAAGCAGTACTGTAGCCCAGAGGATCAACATCATCAAGCATGAGATGGAGGACATCAAAAAGGCTCTGGAGGTTCAGAGGCAGGAGCGGTGGCAGCAGGGTAAGTCACTGCATGGAGAATGGCCAGTAAGAATCTGACAGAAGAGGGAGCCGCAGGTTTCAGAGCAGTTTTGGTGGTGAGACCCCCACTGCTGCTTGCCACAGTGGCGCGGCAGGCCGTCCTTTATGTGCTAGTTCTGCAGCTGGCCTTGTGGTTTGCCACCTGGCTCCTCCATTTGAGTCCTCCACACTTCAGCCTCATGGAGTCGTGCCACTCAGGCTTTACACTAGTCAAGTGAGCTGCAGTCGGGCTGATTCCTCACCCCACGCCTGGACGGATTAAGCCGTGTACTGCTGACAAGTGCAGGTCAGTATGGTGCAAAAGTCATGGGTAGCAGGTTTGTCCTTAGTGTGGTGGAGATGTGTTGCATCTCCTACAGTTTGATTTCGTCTAGATTAGGGTCTGGCTTATGAAAGTCAAAATCCCAAACTGCAAAGTATTAGAGGAGAAAATGGGATAAGTTCCTTGCTATTCTGCTGTGCTGAGATGTTTGTTAGGTGCAATATGCCTGGATGAGACTAGGAGGTGTGTCAGATTTTGTGTGCCCTGCAGCAGCATGCCCAAGAGTCACTGCTATTGTGTTCTGCAGAGGAGTGGAGAAGAAATGCCTTCAGGCATGGAGAGAAATCTGAAACAAATGGTTTTATTAGGAGAGTGCGCTAGGGTGCTGTGCGTGTGGCAGCAAGGAAGTAGCAGTGGTGATGTTCCTTGCGTGCAGGGTGGACAGCAGAACACTCAGTTCTGTGGAACTACAGCCTTAACTAGAGCTAGGGAATTAGTGGGGAATAAGAGGGAACGAGAAAGAAAGGGAATGGTCAACAGCAAGGAGGCCCTGACTGGTGAGTAGTGGCCTAAGAGTCAGACCCAGAGGGAATGCTGTTCTGCTGGTTTCCATTTGTCTTCTTATGGAGCAACTTTTATGACTGCTTTGTACGTGGCCTCTTCCCACAGGGCCTGGTCCAGCAAGACACAGAGCTCTTTTGGCTAGATGATGAGCAACGTCAGTTTGAATCCATATCAAAGTGAGGGGTTCTCTTTTCACAGACTCATTGCTTTTTTTCGGCCTTTGCTCTTTCCGATGACATCTACCAACTGGTTTATTGTGGGTGCTGGAAACTGCAAGAATAAACCGATTTGAGGGAAACCAAGAACAAGAGATGTTTATCGCAGAGAAGTAGCATTGGCTTAATGGTCTCCAAAGGGCCGGGCAGCCCTTTGTCCCAGAACCCCTCACCGTGGCTGCCCGGGGAGTTTTTCAGTAGGAGCCACAAAAGCCCTAAGCGACACCTTCCCGCAGGCTGTCAAGCGGGCATCTTTCTGCGGGGCCCAGTCCGTGCTCTTCAGCTGGATGTGCCCCATCTCAGGGAGGACTGAAGTCTGAGTGGGTTCAAGAGTTCAGCTGTGATTTCTGCCCCGCACCACTGCAACGCTGTCTTTGTAGAAAGCATGTCTAAGGAAATGTCAATTGTGTGGTTAACCTCAGTATAACTGGGTAACTACCGTGTGGTTCGACGTATAATGACTGTTCTTTGTCCCTCTCCACCCTCACGAGAAACCTTCATTTCCTTTTCTTACCCTCCAGGAGAGTATGTTGATGAGAAAGGACACCTCATAATTGATGAGCATGAGTTTTTACTCATCATGAAGTTGAAGGACCTGAAGGAAGAGTACAGGTCTGGTTATGCTGAACTGCAGGACCTGAAGGCAGAAATCCAGTACTGCCAGCATCTGGTGGACCGGTGCCGGAACAAACTCATCTCAGGTACTGACTTGCCAGGGCAGTTTCCGAGCAGCCTCCAGTTCAGCTGGGGTGCGTGAGAGCAGCTCAGCACTGGAGCACTTCACAGACGTGTTGCGTGTAAGCCAAGTCCCTGTCATTCTCTGTTGTGGTTTTTCTTGCTGCCTTCCAGACTTGTTTTTTATTGATGATTATTGTGTGTTGTTTTGACATAACACTGAATTTCTGTAGATTCTCTCTCCCAGATAATGACATACTGTTCCCTGGCCATGCCACTAGATGCATTCCTGGGGGAGTAAGAGCCTTTCACACTGAAGTCAACAATAATGCTCCTGCTGATGGGCCCTGGTTCTCACCCTTGATTTATTTTATTATGGATGGTGGCTAAGGAACTACAGCGGGCCAGGGCTTTGGCTCTGGGCTGCAGATATCTCCTCCGTACCCCTGTGAGACCAGCATTGCTCAGGTTTCAGTGCTGCAGCAAGGGTGCCCTGGCAGGAAGCAGAGCTTGGTCATTTTTTAGCCCGTTCTTCAGGAGCACAGCCTCGTGCTGATGAGTCACACCTCTGCTCAAAGTGTTCTGGGCAAATTCGCGGTGCGCTCCACTGCAGGCTGCTCAGTTTGAGTCTGCGGTAACAGGAGCGCGGTCCTGCTGTGTCCCCGGATTTGTCCTGTATGATGGAAGACAGTAGGTGTACACATGCCAGCGTCCCAAACATTTGGATGCTGTGGACATAGCAACACTTTATTTTCTACAAACTTGCCAGAGCACAACTTGTATCCAGTAAATCCCACGTTGAAAGAAATGCATGTCTTGTTCCAGGAGGTCCACAGGGCCAAACTGTAATTGTGCAGAAACTTTGCCACTGGTTTCTGTTAGATCTGGGTTTGGCATTTTTTGGGTGCTCCAGATGTTTGCTGTTTGTTTAAACATGCAGGCATGGACTCACTCAGACAAATCTCTGTGTCATCCCAGAGCAAAGAGGTCATCTCTGAGCTAACACCAGGGTGAACAGTCGGTGATGTTGCATCATGCCCACGGTGCCTGTGCTGTGGGTCCTGTGTTTAATCTTGTTTATTATTCCTGACTCCCGTGACACAGAGCAGCTCCCTTCCCGGGGAACACTGCCTTCCGCACGGTGGGGAAACGTGCCAGAGGAATGGAGCAGAGTGCATCCACTTGCAGTGGGTGCCGGGGAAATGCCCAGTGTTACTAAGGACATAATTGCTGCTGCATCGCAGCACCTGTTGTGTGTTATCACTGGCTATTATGGGATGGAAAGCGGCTGTGCTCCTTTAGCATTTGGGATTGAAATCCGACCCCCAAATGTCCTGACTACTCCAAATTGCCAGCTCCAAGCTTCCAAACGGTCGGGGAGGATGGCTTCGTGCGCCCGGGACGCAGGAGCAGTGCCATCTCGTGGCCAGCCGCCTCTCGGGCTGCGCAAGCCCAGGGGACTGTCCCCAGGGCCAGCCGCCTCCTGTGCCAGCTGATGGTGCCCTGTCCCTTTCAACTAACTGTTCTAATAGGTTGAAACATAAGAGCTTGGAGCACTGGTGTCCTGTCTGATCCTCGGGCAGGGAGCCAGAAGATATCCACCCTTGTCTCTGGTCATTACAACCCTGTTTATTGCCCCCTGCTTTGCTTTGCAGAGTTTGAGATCTGGTACAGTGAGTCCTTCCTCATCCCCACGTACGTGCAGAAAGCTCTGAAGCCCGGTGGCAACATCAGACCTGGAATGATTCCCATAAACAGAGTTATGTGCCTGGTGAGTTGCCCTGGCAGCTCTGCTTATTCTCCTTGCTAGCCACATGTTGCGTGGTAATGGGGGCACAACTAAGCCTGTGGGAGGAGGAGGGCATGGCAGCCCTGCCCCTTCTCTAAGCAGAGTGGCTGGCACTGAAATGCTATCTGACATGGTGCAGAGAGCAGCTATCGGGAGATGCATCTTGCTTTCACATTAGCTTTACCATTAAGAGGCCAAAATAGGACACAGTGATTGAAGCACCCAGTCATCTGCTGACTGTCAGTAATCAGGCACACTGCCCAGAGGTGCAAGGGGTAGTTGGGAGTCTTGTTTCCAGTCTGTATGATCTGTAATGTTTACCGCTGAACTATTGTGTTTCATGTTGTGGCAACTGGTACTTAGCCAGCCCTCTGTTTAGAAACCACCACTTTGGGGTATCCATTGTCTTTTGTCATTCCTGACAATGGACATTTCTCTTACGCTTCTTATTTACCAGACTTCTTCTTTGCATTATTTTCCTCTGAAGTCATTCCAGGTTTTGTCCTTCATTGTTAAATGTCAGGCTCAAAACCGTAATGCAGTTTGATAGGGACGTGGTGCCAGGGCTTCCACTCCATCTGACACGAAGAAGGGGTGCGTGGCAAGGAGGGAGACCCCACCCTGGCTGCGAGGGGGAGTTAGTCCTTTGTCTGTAGTGTACCACGTCTCCATTATTGCTGCCTAGCCCCTGCAGATCCCTGAGAACAGCTGGTGGGGACGGCGGTGGGTCTGTCTCTCCCAGGGGGAGCAGGGGGCACCTGCAGGCGTTGGGAAGGAATGTAAGTAGGGCATGAGCTGCGTGACCCCTTCCCTAAGTGTACGGCCCCATTTCTGGTCCGCGTGTAGTGGGGGACAGGGTGGCTTTAGCTCCCTAGAAGGAAAACTGAGAATGAATTCTTTCGTCTCCGTATGTCTGATTATTTTGACTGTAAATCTCAATTAAGCATTTTCTTTACTCCCTTCCAGAAAGGCATGTGAAGAGTTTTAATGCTGATCATAGACAGGTCCTTCCTATCCTACTGAATTAATTCCCTTGAGACTATGAATAACAAACATTATGTAAGAAAAAAGATGTACTAGGTTTACTTTTCAACAGAATGTTGTGATATACCAGACTGGAAGATTTCAGATACAGATACAGACTCTATAGAGAGAACAGCCAAAAAAAAAAAACCACCACCAACCCCAAACCAAAACAACTAACCCAAACCCCTTTGGATAATGGGCCTAGTGAGGTCAGCAGGGAAACTCTGACTGCCTGCACTGGTCCAGGATGTCACTCTTTGGGGAAAAGAGGAAATCCATCACCAGTCACTTTTACTAACCCAAGTTACTCAGTGTATTCATAGAAACTCCCTTAATGGTTTCCAGCCCTCGATTCCTTGTCATCACATCAATTAAAACCCAAAAGATGAATGAAACACGCCTTTTAGCAATGCTTTGCAGCTGTGTCAAGTTGATGACGTTACAGGCAGAAATCTTCAGGCAGAAAATAAAGTGTCCCTTGTAACGCTGTTCCACGCTGGTTTCTTCTCTTTTTCCTTTTACTGGGCAGTTCGGTGCACTTCCCAGTCAGCGTCACTGGCCGTGCTGAGCCCCCATACTGGGTCTGGGAGGGCACCACCTCATATTCCTCCAGAGGTTTCGTTCCTACTTTGAACCATTTATCCTTTTCCAGACTGTCTCTTCATTTATTGCTCTAATCCACTTCTCCAGGGTATTCGTCTTTTACTCTCGGCTTCAGTCAGTTTGGCCATTTACCTTTTATCACCCCAGACTATCACTGTCACCTTCTCCAGGCTGCTCATGAACAGAAGGTGACCAAAGAATCTGCTAGAGCTATCCTCAAATCTGTCATGAAAATGTTACGCACTGGCTGATATCTTAAAAAATTGTGCTTCCATTCCAGCCATGCTTCTCTTCCGCGTGCTCATGCCTTCCAGACTGTTGCCTGGAGAAGTGTGGGCATGGAGGTCAGCCAGCTGGGCTCGGGGGACAACGTGCAGCTCAGACTTTCTTCACGCTGAAAGATTACCTTGCAGCGGGAGACTGTCCTATGGGCAGATACAGCCAGAGAAGACAGCGGAGGGAACTCCCGCTGGGGCTTTATGCTGGCAGATGGACTTTGCCCAAAGTCCTGCCCGGATCTGTTTAGCTAAGGGATGGGAAGGGGGGACCTCTCACTTCCATGTCCTGAGGCTTCTGAGAATCAGTGTCCAACATAGCAAGCAGGACCAGTTGACCTCTGTGTCTCCGTGACGTGCGGTTTTCACATGGAATGGGCTCTGTCTTTCTGCTGGCAGGAGGAAGACGAGCAGGACAGGTATGAGCAGATGCAGGAGGTGATGCTGCCAGCCGGCCCAGATTCAGTCTCTTTCTACAAGGCGAAAATGAAGACTGACCAAAAGGTGATCTCAGCTGGGCCCAGTTCCACGTAACCCTGCCGATGTGTGTTGGGAGAGCAGTCCCGTGCCTTGCTGCCACCTGGGGTGTAGGACTCTGGACCTGGTGCAGTTTTGGCTGCAGCCTTTTTGAAAGATGCTAGATTAATTCTGTAGCACAACTAAGCTCTTTGAAATGTTCTTTGCCTCTGTCTGATGTAAAGTCCCTATCCCATGCGGGTCTTCTAAAAAGCAATCCCAGTACTTCTCACCTCTGCTTCCTTCCTGGCAAGGGCTCACCATAAAATACCCCTGAGGCCCTGAGCTTAGCAGGACTTCAGAAAGACTGGGTGTTTATGAGAGTAACAGCTGCACTGTTATATCATTATGCATTTTTAAAGAAAACATCTCAAAACCTGCCCTTCAGTGCTGGGGGTGAGGAGGAGAATTTCCCAGACTGCAGTCTGAGCTTTGAGGGCTTCTTGTGCCTCCTTTGAGCCTGATGGCGTTTGCCGCTGGAAAAGCGATGCTGGAGCGATGGGGCTGTACTCCCTGTGGTTCTTCTTTGGGCAGCTTCTTCCAGCACCACTTGGGAAGGTTGGGAATGGGGTTTATTTTGGCAGGCAAAATGCCTTTACTGATGAGAATTCTGCTCTGAAAACAGGGCTCACGTTAATAACCGTTCTTTTGTTTTCTGTCGCCAGCACACGTACACTAGAACCATGTCGTCCCTTGAGCAAATGCGCAAGAAGCCCGGGCACATCACAGCTCCTGGGAAGAATAAAGCCCCAGCGTTTCTGCGTGTCACGTAGCAAATGCGGGCTCAGGCTGGAACCCGCCATTCAACACGAGGGGGATAAGCAGCGTCACCTCAGAAAGTGCCCCACGTTCATTCCCACAATAGGTTTATCAAAAATAAACAGTAGAAAAATAAAGCAAACAGCTTGCTTTTGTGCAGCTAGACTGACAGTTATTGGTAATCGGACCCGTTGTTTAGACAGGAAGCAAGCCAGGGCGTTCAAACAGCAGTGCTTGTTTTTCTGAGCGTCTCTGCAAAACGCAGTGTCATGGCAGAGAGGTGTGTTCCAGACACCCTGCGCTGCTTCTGCCTCCTTCCTCCCGGTGCCGGAGGCGAGGGCCTCCCAGGCTTGTTCTCACTTTGGCAACCGCGAGAGCATCAAGTCGCATCTTTGCTGGTTTGATGCTCTCAGGATGGATCCTGACAAGCCAAACTGGGTGAGAGCCCTTGGATCGAAGCAACCCTGGGGTGCTTGCCCCCCGCAGCCTGTTCCGGTAGAGAGAGGGGTTCTGAGAGGCGCACGCGGTGTAGCAGCAGAGAAGCATTTCCACCAGTTGCCGAGCGTTAGATCCGGCATTATTGATTTACAGCAGCCTTCCCACCCCAGTGCAGCAGGAGAATAGGGCAGTGTTTGCCCAGGGCTTTCTGGGAAGGTAGTTCTTGATCCATGGTGAGATGACGGTGCCCAGCAACTGGAAAGCTGCGGAGGACACCGTGCTGCTTCACCAGGCTGCTGTCATCTTCACGCGCTGAGCAGAGCGTGCTGAAGACCTGTTGGAAGTCCTCCTGCTCGCAGCCGTGCCTCCAGCACCAGGGACGTCGCTTGCACTCTTGGCACCACTTGCAGAGCAGAGCTGTGACATCCCGACTCTGTGACAGCGCAAGAGCCTGGCATAGGAATAAACACCCCGCCTGCATGAACCATGGACTCCAGGGTGGCTTAGTCACCCAGGACGGAGGAAAATGCAAGAGGTTGACTCCTGCACGCAGCCCCTCTGCACATGCCAGGGAAATCTGTGTACAAAACGTCCAGCCAAGAGGGTCCCATCTCCTGCTGCTGCTGCAAACTGTTAACGACTGCATCAGTCGTGCTGGGACAAAGCCGGGCTGCTCCTGCAACGTACTCAAAATGATGGCAATGTGAGATCGCGCGGGGCTCTCTCCAACAGCCAGCTCGCCCGTGGCAAGTCGCGCACAGGGGCTGGCATGCTGCTGTGTGCCCTGATGTCTGGGCACACAGCTGCTGCAGCCTGGAGAAGGTAACTAAACAACAAATTTAATTTTACACCCACTCAGGCCAGCAGTGACAGCAGCAGCACTTTTTCAAGCCTGACTCCCCATCAGCGTTGGCTCCTCTCTGCCTGTGCCACAGATGTGGCTCCAAGGAGCAGCGTATGGACGTGGGTCCCCACATATGTGTGCACGTGCGTGCTGGTCAGGCTGCAAGCATGGCTTAAAGGAGCTCTGGAGTCCAGCTCCTCCTTGGGGTTTCTGCTGCTTTGTGCAAGGAATAAAACTCGGTCAACCACGACTTCCGTGTCTGCTAGTGCTGTTCTCCTCCTGCCTCCCGAGTGATGCCGATGGAGGTCCTGCGGCTGAGCAGCACCCGCGTCCTGTGCAGAACCGAGCAGGGGATGGCAGCCTCCTCTCCACCCCAGCCAGCTCCGGCCTCGCGTGGGCGACCTGGACCCAGGACAGCCCCGCTCCGGTGGGATGAGCTAACGCACGCCCGGCCCTGCCTGCAGGAGCTGTAACTGTTCTTCCCTCCGCCAGCACCTTGCTGGCGCTTCGTCGGGCAACGCTGCCCGAGCCGGCCCAGCCGTCGCGGGAGCGTCCCCGAGTTAAGGTGTCTCGGGCCAGAGGTCTGCCTCACGCCGCCCACATTCATGTGAAACATCGGGAAAATTAATTAGTCCAAGCTGTTTGGTTTGCTTTAATTTGTTGCAGATCACTTTGTTACTGTAATATTGCCTGCCCAAGTGCTAGTGATAATGTATAAACCAGCCTTTTCTGTGTAATAATCAATTTCCAAAGGCTTATAAAGCAGCTGGAAATTCAACCAAGGCTGAATTTCCCAAGGAAACACCACCCAGGCGAACTGATCCAAGCCTTGCTTTGACATTTTCCTCCATCCGCCTGTCCTTGGCCTTCCCCTCGTGCTTCCAGGACTCAGTGCAGCTTGTGGGACCCCCAGCTGCTCACGGATGCCCTGTCCCCACCTTCCCCACCAGCGGGGGGGGTTGGCTGCAGGGAACGGGGCTGCTTGGTGCCACCTGCCCCATCCCTGCAGGTCCCTGTGCTGCTGCTGCCCGCATCGTGGCCCCAAGTCGGGGAGAAAAAACAAAACAAAAAACCAAAAACACCCACAAGACATCTCAATTTTTAGACACTGCGAATGTTGTTGTGAGGCTCTGATCACATCTGTGTGATGCAGGAAGGTCCGAACCGCACCCCGAAGGCACACGGGTGTCCTGGGGTGCTGCAGCAGCCTCTTGCTCGAGGAGCTCTCTCTGGGGTTTGAAAAGTCGGTGAAATAAAACAACTTGTGAAAGGGCAAGAGCAGTTTTTGGCAATTTTGGGGCATTTGTCTCTGAAACGTGGCCTGGATGCCAGCAGGACCTGGGGACGGGTGCCCAGGGCCATGTGTCCTCCTTAAAGCGGGGGGACGGGGGTGGGCAGGGGGTGTGGGTGGGCGGAGGGGTCTGGGGGTGTTGGTGTCCCGGGGGCGATCCCGGGCGTGCCGGTTGTCCCAAGGGTACTGGTGTCCCGTGGCGCCAGCGTCCTTGGGCGCGAGTGATCCCAGGGCTGATCCTGGGGTGCCGGCTGTCCCGGGGGGTGCCGGTGGCCTGATGATCCCAGGTATCCCGGTGATCCTGGGGGTCCCGGTTGTCCTTGGGGGTGCCAGCGTCCCGGGGCTGATCGCGGGGCTCCCGGTTGTCCCGGGGCTGATCGC
>VXAA01007467.1:62157-136905 GCA_013399115.1 Anseranas semipalmata
GGGGGGGGCTTTTTCTGCACCTCCTTCGCGCGCGGGTGTGTGGAGCAGCGAGCGAGCTCCCCGCGGTTTTGTCCCTTGAGCCCTCCTCGTCCTCTCCCCGCCGCCTGGGGCCGGAGCGAGGCGAGGGGAGCGGGCGCGGGGAGGGCGAGCCCTAACCCCATTTTCTGACAGAAGGAAGAAGTCACTGAAACGCAGGCAGGAGGAGGGAGAGCTGCCTAATGGCCGGTGAATTCTGGTCCTCCCTTCTGGGGATTTTCTGTGACCACCCCTACAACATCATGCTGATATTATTGCTGCTTCTGAAAAAGTGATCGAGTAGTTGCTAGTAGTGGGTTTTGTGTTTCTTTTTTTTTTTCTTGTTGGTTCTGAACGATATTTTTGCATTTTTAGACTTCCTTCCTGAAGGATTGGGGTGCTTCGTAAACTTTGCATGCGCAGCATCACTGACAGGCGGCCAGCTCTGGGGTGGAAGGAGGCAAACACCTGGCGCGTAGCACCCCCGTGCAGTTGTTGGATCGGAGTCAGAGCTAAAAATGGCACGTTTTGAGCAAGGACAACAGAGCAAACCTTTTGAGCGAGCGTTGCGAGTTGTGTGCGTGCCCACCTGGAGCAGCTGAGGATCTGTTTCAGCTGAAACGATGCCTTGCTAAATGATGCCTGCGTTTGGGTCCGCTAGAATTAGTGAGAGGCGGAGGATTTCGTGTTGAGTTGGGGTTCGATTTTGCTAGCCGTAGTTCTTGAGGTTCTCCCGGGACGCGATTGTCCGCGGCAGGAGGGCTGTGTGGGAGAAGCAGCGAGCCCTGGAGGTGGGCACCGTGCTGCCCGCGGGGCTGCTGGCGGCCGCGCTCCTGGGCGTCGTGAGCTTTGCTGCCCGTTGCTTTCGAATGACTCTGCTGTGAGACCACAAAGTTTTAGTCTAATTTAGGTATTTTACATTTTGGGCTAATTTAGAATGAAATGAATCCTGTCCCCAGGGGCTGGAGTAACGCGTGACATCGGCGTCAAGCTGAGCGTCGTGCTGAGCTCCGTGCTCAGCCGCGTGTTGGTTACAAAACGCCGTTGCTTCTCATCTAAAACAATCTCCGAGCGTCGCAAACCTGGCCGCTTGGAGAAGCCAGAGCGATTTGTCTAACAACGCCTTTAAAGAAGCGCTCCTAACGAAACGGTCTCCCCATGGTGTTTTTTTTGGGGTGGTTATTCCGGGTTGGGACTTCGAGAGCCCTCGGGAGGCGCCGAGGTGTTTTGAGGAGCCCATCTGGAAGCCCCGCGTTGTGCTGCGCATCTGAGCCACGTTTGCCGCTTCACTAAAGCGAACGTTGCGCCTCGTGTGGGACGCGCTCTTCAGAGCAACGCGCCTTTCGCTTTTCAGGAGGATTATTCTCAGTAGCTCAGTGACGGCCTTCCTCGGAGGTGCCTGGTGCTTGATCATCTCCTTCCTCCCTCTGGCCCTCACCCTATCAGGAGTGCCCAGCGTGGCGCGTCCCAGGAACCGGCTGGGTATTTCCAGCGCCCGCCGCGGTGGAGGTCATCGTTACAAACCCGCCCCGATGTCTTCTGCCACTGGAGAAGGTGGCTGCTGCTGGCCCCTGCCCGGCTGGTGTGATTCCCGTGCCCCCGAGCCACGGGTGCTTTGCGTGGCAGAGCTTTCTCCTCCTGTGTGATGGAGGGGGATGTGTGCCTTTGGGTGGGCGGAAAAGTTGCTTTTGTGAATTGTTGGAGACGTGCCGCTCGGATGCGCATGGCTCCTGGAGCGCTGGGCGCAGCCAGCTGACGTGAGCAGGGCCCCGTAAACCAGCAGCTGTCCCTGGTAGGTTTATGCTTCGCGGGAGTTATCGCGAGGTGGAACTCGATGCTGGCTGTAGGAGATGGGAGCTGAACGGATGGCGAGGGGACGCGCTGGTGGCGCTTGCTGGAGCCTTCCTGCTAGCAGAGGGGTTCTGCTGAGCTTGCACCTGGCCATTCGCTGTGTCCCGCTGGGCCGGCGGGGTCCAGGTTCTCCTGACCTGCAGCAGCAGCTCACCTCGCCTCGTGGGCCGGGCTGGTCGGGAGCACCCGGCTGTCCCGGTGTCGTGCCCGGAGGCGCTCCAGTGAGGTCTGCAGCAGCCCTCTGGAGCTGCCCGGCGCTGGCGTTGACCTACTCGACACACGTTTGTGTGCGTCGTAGGCTGCGAGCAGGGGAAACCTGATCTGTTGGAGCGGTTTCGGGCGCTGTCGTGGCACAGCTGGTGCAGCTGAAGCCAGGATGAGCTGCCTCCCGAGGAAACGGGGATTGCTGTCTGCTGCGGGGGGCCTTCACGGTGTACCGACAGTGGAAGACTCCCGGACGTGCCAGGCTAGGTCTGACACATTTGTGGGGATGTTGCGCAGGGTGAGATGAATCGGGTCGAGTCCCGTGGATGTCTTCAGCTCGTGTCCGCGTGTTCCGGCAGAATCAGGACACACCACAGCGAATCCCCGTGCCCACGCTCACGCGCTGCAGGGGTGTTTGTCCATCTCTTGTTTTGCCCTCAGCCACACGCAGACCTCACCGACGTGAAGGTGACGCCAGTGTTCCCGCTGTCCCCAGCCCATGTGGGCAGGGCCCGCCTGCGATGCCACGGGGCTCGGTGGCACGGAAGGCACCGTCCGGGTGGTTTGGCAGGACCAGGGTTTAGCACCGGTGCGTTGGCACACCCAAACGGGTTTGTTAATGCACCTGGAAATGGATTCAAACAGCCTAAAATGTCAGGTTGTTATTGTGCCTGTTACCATGTTGTTTTTTATGCGTGTTGCAGCTGTAGAGACCTCAGGCCGTCGGCTGTTTGTGGGCAGTGTCACTCTGGGACTTGATTTTTTTGCTTCCTGTAGGCATCTGGATTCTATTTTCTGCTTCTCTCCCCTGGGAGAACTCCCAGTAACTTCCATACCCTCAGCACAGGGCACAGCTCCTGGCAAGCGTCCTGCGGGGAGATGGGGCTTAACAGCCATGTTCGGGTCCTCGAGTGTGCTCTTGTAATCCACCGGGAGATGGTAATGGAGCGGAAGGCTTGGTTTTACACCTGCATTTCCCTCTGCTGGAGAGACTAATGATGGTCTCACGGGGCGGGAAGCTGGGAGTGGCAAAGGAGAGCCTTGGCTTTTGCTGCCTGGGTGTGTGTGAGAGTTTTTAAGCGACACACTTAGGAATTAACATGCTACGTGTGTCCCTGAAAAGTGAGTTTATTTGAAGAAAAATGCTTTTTAAGCGTCTGAACGTGCTGTAGCTGGTGGTTGAGCCTGCTGCCCACTAGGAAGGCAGCCACGGGGCCGTGGCGCGCAGCCCTCTGCTGCCTGAAGGCCACGGGAACAGGCGCTGCCTGCGCTCCCCTTCTGAAGCGGGGACAGCAGGAGCAGGAGGCACAGCCCCGTCGTGCCCAGCCAGTGAGTTATCCCATACGTTCCTTACTCGCTCTCGTTATTTTTGATGTTGTCTTATTTAGGTTCCCACCGTAGGCAGGCCGGGGCAGGACGGTTCCGCTCAGATTTCCCTGCCGCATCCGAAGAATCGTTATCGTGGTGGAGAACTGGCTGAGCAGAGTTAAAGAGGTCATTTATCCCCAGGTTCTGCACCTGCAGAGAGGAAATGCTGATGCTGTGCGGAGCGGTGCTGCGCAGCTCTTGCAGCGCTTGCCGTTTTCCTGCTTCTTTCTTTTCGCGGTGCGTTCGCGTTTTTGGTAACATCGCCCGGTTCTCTGCAAACGGAGCCCGAGGCTTCCAGCTTTGCTCGTAGAGATGTCTTCCTTTCCCTGGTTCTGGTACCCGAGTTTGGGTTGTCTTGTTGTTGGCTTTTGAGCTAGGAGGGCCTTTGGGCTCTCGGCTTGTTCTTCTTCCCCAGCTTCTTATGCAGCTTCCACCCACCGCCCTGCCGTTCCTCCTTCCCATCTGCTTACGGCCCAGAAACGCCGCGCGCAGCTGAGGCAGCCACGCTGGGTGTGCAGGGTTCAACTTTGGGGGTATTACAAAAGGAAAAACAACAACGAGAGGTATGCCTTGTGGCTTCGAGCACTGGGGCTACCTGTGTTGTCTGCCAATTGCGGTGCCTATAAATAGGAAAATTAGCCATGCATTTTTGCTGGAGTTGGCAGCGTGAGCACCCTGGAAATACTTTTTTCCTTTGGGTTTCAAATCAGGCAGTTTCGTGTTTGCGGCTCGGTGGTGCTCCTCCAAGATGGAGCAATTGAGGATGGGACGGAGAGCTGCAGCCTCGGGACGCTCCCAGCGAAGGCGTGCTGGTCGAGCAGTTGGGCTTCTCAGAAATGGGAAATGTGAGCAGCCGCAGGCTACCCAGGCAATATATTTGGATTTCCAAATAGTTCCATGCACCTTTAGTCACTTGCACACGTGTGGATAATTAAATGCTCCATGTTTACCATGCAAGAGCAGCTAACACATAAACTCAGCCCTCCTAGGTCCTGGGGCTGGGTGACAGCTCAGGGAAGAGACCAAGAACCCTGGTTTGGGATCGAAAAGGCTTTCGGATAGTTTGCTTTCGTAATTTTTTTTAAACTCTCTCTATGCAATGTAATAGTTTCCTTGCAGTGGGTCAGAGGAAGCATGCTTCAGGCGAGTAGGTGACGCCGACGTCGCTGCGATGGCCTGTGCTGGAGAGCCGTTAACGTGGTTCTAAATATAACGCGTTTGTGCGTGCGTTCGGCCAGGGCTTATAAGCACCAGCTCCTAATAAACGCAGGCACGTAGCAAGGGGAAGCGTTCTCTCCGCGATGCCCTCGGAGGGCGCGCTGACGGACGGCCAGCCGTGTGTCCTCCGCGCTTCGCCCTGCTTCCCACGGCCGCGTTCGGTGAGTTGGATCGGGCCGAGCAGGTCGGAGGCGAGGGCTGCGCTCCGTGGCCTCACCGCCCCGTTCCGCGCGGCCGCCAACCCGCACCCCTGTCTTTGTTGGTGTGTTTATTTTACTGCTTTATTTTTGGCTTTGTTGACAGAACGGGTTGGTTTCGCTAGGAGCCTGGAGAAAATAGAAGTCCGGCTCTGGTTTTTTTTGTAGGTTTGGGAGGACGCTTGCTGAAAAAGGTCCCGTTTTTATTTTCCCTGCCTCTTGAAGGTTGTTCGGCCTCCCCAGAAGGTGCTCCCATCCCTGCAGCTGCCTCTCTCCAGCACATTTTATTCTTTTGGGATCAATTCCAGGGCTCCAGTTCACGGAGGAATATGTCCGGAGGGCAGAGCCTGGGGCCGAAGTGGAGTAGAAACTGAAATGAAAGAGGAGTGCGGGTCAGGAGGCAGACATTGATCCGAAGTAACGAGGTGGAAGGCGGAGGCGGCGGTGGGCCTGGGGAAGAGGAGGGGAGGAAGAGCCCAGCTCCTCCGCAGCCGCGTCCGAACGAACCCCGCTGCCTGCTTCCCCTCCAGCACCGCTTCCAGAGCTGAGCGCGGATGCCCGCTTTGCTTACCCACGGCCGCTCTAAGGCTTTCACAGTCGCTAAAGCATCCCGTTACAGCTGCGTTAATGCCTTGTGTTTGAAGTGCATCGACGGAGGTTTCGCATCTAGACGTGAGACCCGTGTCCTTCTAAGTCAGTGGAAGGCGATTCTTCGTGACGCTTGCAGCACTGGTGTCCAGCGGAGAAACTCCAGAGCCTCGTGCTGGCGGTTCGCTTGCGCGGCCCCTTTCCAGCTTCCGCTTCTGTTGCGAGTTTCTGCTCCAAGGAAGGACGAGGGGGCCATGTGTACCTGCTCCTGCAGCCGTCCGCCGGCCTGCCACCACCGTGTGTTTGTCATTGCCACAGCTACTGGCCGTGCCGGCGCAGACAGCGGGGCTGTCGGAGGGCCGTCCGCCCACGCAGAGCCTGCAGGTTACCGGCTGCAGTTCCCTTCCTCGTGCCGTGTTCTTGCGGAACGGTTTGATGTAAAGCACGCGGTTCTTCAGGAGTTGGTGTTGCAGGGAGCTTCTTATTTTCTTCTGTTGGATTCATAGCCCTTCGTAGGGAAGGAGAGTGGCTTCCAAGATGTCTCCCACTGGTGACTTAACCTGCTGGGCAGGTTTTGTAATAGAAGATTAAACTTCATCTATAATCGCCTAAGAAATAAATATGGCAAGGATTCTGTGTCAAAGTGGCCACCTTAAGCGTGGCTCCGGCGTTGCAGCACTTTATCTGGCACTGGAACACCAGCCTTGCAGGGCGCAGCGAGGGCCGCGGCTCCTGCCCTTGGCATCCCGTCGCACAACAGAAGGGGTCGCTCCGGGGGAGGCAGGCGGCGTGGCCCCGGAGCGGTGGGCGAGCGAAATGGAGACGTACGGAGCTTGCAGGATTCGTCTCCCCGGAGTCTCTTATGCTTGGATGCGGTGTTTCTGTGGGGAAGGGGGATGTAGGGCAGCAATAAGGTGACGTGTTTCCACGCTGGGCACCGCGGGTGGCATTTCTCTGCCCGCATCCAAGCGTCGGCAGCGCTGACGTTTCCATCTGACCGAATCACACCGGGCTGGCGTGGCGGTGGGAGACGTGCCCAGCACCACCGGCGGGGCCCCACGCACAACTAGCCCGCAGCGGGTGCCGAGAAGGGGCAGAATTGCACCCAGAAGGCGGCCGGTGCGGCGGGCAGGCAGCTGGAGACGCGCAGTTCGCACGTGGGTGCCTCGATTGCGGGTGGGTGAAACGAGGTCGGGCCCGACCCTGTGCTCGGTGTCCCCTGCGTGGTGTCCTGTGCGTCGTGTCCTTTGTGCCGAGCAATTGGGTTTTCTCCTTTAGCTCCGGTCCCTGGCTTCTTTACCACCGGAGTGGGGCTGCTGCAGATTTTTGCATGCCAACAGAGCTAACTATTTCTTTCAAGGGTATTTTAGGAGAGAAAGAGGGCCTGTTGTGCCAGGGGGCTGTTTGTCCGTGGCCGGTTGATGCCTTGCTGGTAGCCAGCCCCATACCCCAGCAGGAACCTGCTTGCTGGGGAAAAGCTCCCTGCAGGTGCAGCGTGCACGGGAGCGGGATCTGCAGGCCTGCAAACACCTGCTGGGGGTGCAAGGAGGAGGAGGAGCAGGAGGAAGAGCAGGAGAAGGGGGAGGAGGAGGAGGAGGATGGGTAGAAGCCCCTGCTGGAGGGGCTGCCCCAGCAGCCTGCTCTCCAGGGGAGGGGCCACCTTTCCTGCCCTTTCCTTTTCCTTTTTTTTCCTCCGCCCGTTAGCACGCAGACCTAATCACCCAGACCTAATCACCCAGAGCCGCTGCCCAGGTGGGGTGAAGCTGCCGCGGCGCTCGGCACGGCGCTGACTTGGCCCCGACGGCGGAGCCCTGCGCCGCTCGCCGGAGCGGTGGCTGTAGGTGAGCGAACAAGGTCGTGGCTGATTTGGCTTCTAACTCGGCGTGCTTTCGGGTTCCTCGCCTTCCTCTGCTGTCCCTGTCGTTGCAGGAGAGTGCTTTAGGGGAGCGTTGGTGCTGTCTGAGCTTTGTGCTGGTGGTGCTTGGAAGCAAGGTGTAGCTGCTTTATTGAAGCAGGGTTTACACACTGCAATTTATTTCCTGGTGTCGAACATCTTTTAACTTAATTAGAACACTTTATTTCAGCACACACCAAGCCAGGCTTTCTGTCCAGTCCGCTGATGTGCGTGGATGGGATTCGAGCAAAAGAAGAAAAAAGAGCTTGCTCCAGGGCCCCTTTCCCTGCGCCTGACCGCGGTATTGGCAGCTGATCTCGAGCCGAGCGCCACGTCCCGGCTGGGCCAGCGCAGGGGCTGTCACCGCAGCTTGCAGATGGCTGTCACTTGCTCTCCCTCCTTCTGTTAATGAAATTGGAGGGCACTGCTCTCAGTCCGCGCTCGGCTGTTATGGAGGTAATTTGCTGCTTCTCCGGGCGGGGAGCAGCTTTGGCTCGCGGAGCTGTTCCCCCTGGCGTGCGGCGGTGTTACCGGCGGGCGTGATGGGAGCTCAGCGAGTGCTACAGTCGCTGCTGTGCCCGTGGAAGAAACGTGGTGCTGGTTGTGCCGTGCCAGTGCCTCTGCCGGAGCCGTGCCGTTGCTGTGCGCAGACGTGGCACGGAGATGGCCGGGTGCTGAAGAGCCTGGGTGCAGGGAGGTGGGGTGGATGGACAGACATGCTGCTCGGGGGCACTCGCACATTTTTGGAGTTAATTGCATCACTTTGGGACAATGCAGTTGAAGAGGGCTCTGTGGCTTAAAGCGTTTCCTTTTATTGCTCCTTGTGCTACCCTAGGGGATCCAGGAGGTGATTTTGACGCAGGGATTACCTGAACAGAGATCCCGGTTACGTTTTGCTGATGGGGAAGCTAACCAAAAGCTACGAGTGAAATCATTCCTGTCCTGCCTGGAGGGGAGGAGGCTTTCCAAGGACGAGCGCTCCCACGCTGTGGAACCAGAAGCCTCATTTAGGGCAAAGCTGTGGGTTCGTGCCCTCCTGTTGCGGCTGAGGGCACAGCCTCGCCTTTGCACGCTGTCCCCGCCGTAGCTTGCTGGCTCCCCACCTTCCTGCTGCCGTACGCGCAGCGATGAGTTCCCTTGCCGCGCTGGTGCTCTCGGTAATCCCTCACACTGCTGCCATGGGGACAGCATTGCTTGTGGTGATCGCTGTCAGGATGCGAAACTTAAACACTCGGTTCCTCCTTTAGACGTGCCCTGGCACCGAACGCGACGGGGAGGGCGCGAGCGGCGCGCGTGGCTGGCGGGCTCGGTGCTCCCGGCGCTCCTGGGGTCCTGCGATGCTCCTCTGGGAGCAGGAGGCTGGAGAGCGCTGCGGGTCGTCGTCTTAACCGGGTCTGCTTCCTAAAGGAGGAGATCGCGGCCTCTCGGCAGGGCTGGCGTTACTGGCACACAGCTAGCTACGTGGTTACCAATGGAGCTTTGCCCCTCTCTCCAAAAAAACCCCCAAACCTCAACCTGTGGCTTCTGCCGTGCTCCTGCCAAGGTCTGTTTGCTCTGCCCCACTTCTCTTTGGGAGAGGAGCAGCAGCAAAAGCAGACGGTGTTCCAAAATAGCCCTTTTCCTCCTCTCCTCTTCATTTCTTCCCCTTCTCCTTAGGGTTTGGTCGCTGCCTGGTGACTGCCATGGGCTCCTTGGCCGCATCCTGCACCTCCCTGCAGGCTGCCAGCTGGCACGGAGCAGGCATATCTTAGCTCGTGCCGTTTCTTCAGCCTATATTTTCCCCAGCGGCGGGGAACAGAGTGCAGATGCTCGCAGTGAGGATTTATAGCGCTGTAAGGCTTCCATCCCGTCTGATAACGCCTCTTGAATCCGCTCCTCGTGGCGCTCGGCCGGCGCGGTGGGACCCGGGGTGCTGGGCTCGTCTGGGGCGCGAGCGGCATCGGTGCAGCTTCTGCATCCGCTGGCGGGGCCGGAGGCCCGGCCTCCTCGGGGTTTGCAATGCCCGCGTCGGGGTGCGCGAGGGGAGAGCGTTGGCGTGCTTCCCGCTGCACTGACCTCGTTGTCTGGAGGAGCGGGCTCGGTGTCGAGCTGCTGTGTAAGTGCAATGTCTGATTCCCCCCCTTCCTGTCGGGCTGCGCCCTGGCCTTTCCCCTGCGTGCTGTGTTTGGGGGACGGAGCGGGGCTGCCTGTTGTCCTCCCTGCCCTTCCTCCAGCCGTGCGTTACCCTGCGGTCCAGTGGGAAGCAGGGACACGTTTGGGACTGAAGAGCACAGCTCTGTACCAAAGAGTTCGCAGTAATTTAGCACCGTATTTATTTCGGTTAATCGGAGGGACTGCTGCTAATTTGTCCTAGTTTTTAATCCCCAGCCGGACATATCAGAGATTAACAAACCAAGCATGTGCTAGTGCTTCAGACCCGTGAGTGTTCTGTAAAACCGTTCGGTTTCGAGCAGCCCCATCCCAAGCAGTAACCCCCTGTCTGGCCGCAGCCCGGAGGTTTCCCTCTGGGCTCCAGCACCTTGGGGGAACCGGGAGCTCCCACCCGGCTTTGCCCAGGCAGGCCGGAGGCTGGCGTTTCCTCCAGGCTGGCATTTCCTCCGGGATTTCGGTTTTGCATTTTGTTTCCTTAAGAAAGGAAGGCAATTGCTGCTCAGGTAGGCTTTCAGATGGACCCGTGCTAATGGCTGCATAATGCCCAGCGTTGGCCTGGAGCTGGGTGTGCCGAGCGCTGCCCAGGGGGAGGCTTTTTGCTCTGCCAGGGTCGTTAGGCCTGCAGATGGTTAGATAAAAAGAGCTTCGGGCTTCCAGAGTTCTGTCTTTAAAAAGGAGAAAAACAGAAAAAAGGACATATGGGAGATGAGGCTGTGCCACAGCTCCAAGTTTTGTCCTAATGCATACCAGCATTTGTCATTTAGAGTTCATAAGCCCGAGGGCATTTTATTTGTTTGCTTTTTTAGCATAAGCCAAGCCTGCACAAAGCTAAGGTTGTGATGTGGATTACATCTTAAAAAGGTGACAAGTCTCATTCATACCGAGCTGTTCAAGCAACTACGAGATGCTGAACCTGGGAAGAAAAATACACCCTTATTTTTTATTACCGTGCCCGGGACAAACCGGGGAGGCGCAGGCTGTGGTGCGTGGTGGGGGGATCTGTGGTGTGTGTGCACACCTCGCCCTGCTCGGCGTTGCTGATCCGCTCTGGCTGCCAGGCGTCACCGTTGTTCTCTGAAATCACACTGCAGGGGCAGGCGGATTTTCGGGTACTGCATTAGGCTGCTGTAGACAAATAAAAGATTGTCGAGTTCCCTGATTTTTTTTTATTTACCATGCACTTGTTGGTAGATGTCTTCTGTTCTGCTTTGAGTTTTATTTTGGGTTTTCGCAAGCCAGTAAGTGCATGAATCGAATGCTAATTTTAACAAGCCTGCCTTTGATAGATCTGAAGATAGCGAAGAGCAGCCCCAGGGAGGGGGGCAGGGTTGCTGGAGACCTCTCGGGCTGGCAGCCTGCGGCACGGCACGGCGGCTGGCTGCGGGTTTGGGTGCTGTCCCGCGCGCCTTCCTCGCGCTCGTAACGTGGAATACCGATGTAACTCCAAACCCGGCGTGGGAGGAATTTGGCAAAGCGTTTCCAAGCGAAGAGCAACGTGTTGCCTAATTTTGGAAATCTATTTATACGTTTGATCTGGGGCGAAGGAAGCGGCTGCAGCCCGAGCTGCCTCCCCGGGCAGTGGCTCACTGCTGCCCATCGCCGGCTTTGGCTGGCGCCGAAGGAGCGTGTCGGCAGAGAGGGGCACTCGGGGCACGGCTGGCCGAAACGCTGCCCCGGAGAGGGACGGGCGCTTCCCTGTCCCCGACAGCGTTTGCACAGGCTTCTAGGAGCACACGAAATACGTGGCCGGTAACCTAACACCCGAACCTAACACCCGCTTCGCCCCTGCGTGTTCTGTTGATGCTTGAAACAGCCGGCTTAATTCCTGCAACGTCTTGTTCGGTTTTGTCCTTTTGTCACCGGAGAGAGAAAAAAGTTCTGTTTTGACTAAAAGCAGCTTTTCCCCCCAAAGGCAGACAGGTCTCGCTCCCAGCAGCAGTGAGAGAGCAGCAAGATCATCCATCCCCTAACGCGGCTCGCGTTCTCCTGCAAGAGTCCCTCTGGGTTTCGCAGCCTCTCGGGAGTTCCTGCCCCGTTACAGCACGCAGCTTGCAGGTTTGCTCTGGCTGCTCGCGGTGCCGCGGGCTGGCGGGTGCTGTCAAGGAAATGTGCCGCGGCTCAAAGCTTCGACCGGGACCCGAGCTCGTGGCCGGCCCGGATCGTGCCCCGGTTCCGCTGCTCCATGGCCAGGCCCTCCCCGAGCGCTTAGGAGCTTGTGGAAGTTTGATTCTTAGCCTGCGGTGTTTGCAGAGCTCTGCTTTGTGTCCTTGCCAGCGTTTTAGCTTAGTGCTGGTTTTGTGCAGCTTTTCAGCAACAGGAGCAAAAATGGATTGTTGTTTTCTTTACCCTTACAGCGGGGCGCTGCTTCTAAATACTGAACTCCAGCACCTGTCCCCCAGGATGCGCCTGCTCGCGGCCGTGTTCTCGTGTGTGAAGAGACGCTTCTTTCTCCTCAGTTCAGGACCGCCAGCTTTGCTGGTTGGTCGTTACTCAGTGCTGCATCGCAGCGCGTCTGGTGACCGATGTGATGAACGTTTTCGTGTTGGGTCTTGCCTATGCCTGACCTCGGTGCTGCTCCCACCCCTGCAGCGCTCGCTTTTAACTCGGGACGCCGGCATTCTCGACGGTCATGTATTCTGAGAAAGTCTTGAACTCCACTTCCCGTGATCCTAAAAGCGAAGCCTCCTTTTGGCAGTGATTCATGTCAAAATGCTGTTCTTAGAGGGCTTCTGTCCTCCTCCCCGTCGGCACTGTGTTGAATTCATGGTGTTCCCAACCCCATTAAATCACGTATGTGCCCTTTGTGTAGTCCGCAGCTCACTTAAACTCAGGGGTCATGTTACCTCAATAAAAACAAGCCCTGTTGCTGCTGCTGTAAGAATAATTTTTAACCTATTAATCAGCTTTATCAGTTGGACATGAGCCTTTGTAGTATATTACTGCTGGTGATAGGTCTTTCTAGCAGGTTGCTCCTAATTCTCGGTCGCTGATTGCTGAAGTGGGGAAATACCCAGTTAGTGCTGTGCGGGCGTTGCTCCGGGTCAGGCTTACACAAACCAAGAGCTTTGGCTTTCTTTTCCAGAAGCCGACACTTCTCGAGTAGCTGGCGCTTGAAGCGAGATCTGTGAACCCTCCTCTGCGGCTACTGTCACCGTGTCAGCACAGCAATGCCAAATTATGGGTCAAAAGCTCGTTAAATTTAGCGAAGGTCCGGTTGAAAACTTCCCCTGTATTTGTAGGGTATGCAGGGAAAAGGCAGCCTGCCTGCAAATACACAGGTTGCAGCACTGCAGAGTGCTTTTGTGTTGCCAGAAGAGGAAATAACAGATAAAGTCGGATGAGTTTTTGCCTCCCCCGTTAAGCCACGTTGGTAACCTCTGAGAAATGCGCCAGAAACCTCTGCCTCGCTTTGTGCAGTTTTCCTTTAGGGGCCCAAACTCTCCCTGAGGCTCCAGCCTGGTTCTTCCTGCTTCTTGCGGAGAGGCTGCTCCGTTCGTCGTACCTGAGCGCAAAGCTTAACGAGGGAAGCGAGGAAGGTTGGGCTTTTTGGCTGCGAGTGTTGGCAGGTTCACTGGGAGCAAGGTAATGCTCCACATTAGCTCCTTGTCAAGAGGCTGAATGCCAAGGGGCTGAATTTTTGAATTCCAAGCGTCCTGGTAAATATTAGCCAGGGCCACGGGTTCATGGCAGGTCCTGCAGCAACTGGGCGGTCAGCAGTTCCTTACTTGTAAAGGTGCTGATGAACGTACGGAGGTGATGAGAGACGAGATGCTTTCACTGTTGCAGGTCTGCTAAGGAAAGTACTAAAACAGGAAGAAAAGCAAATCCGACGTCTCATTTTCCAGACTTTTAGACTGGCATTACCTTGGCAGTATCGCCTCTGTTGAAATAAGCTCCTGGCTGGCTCGCTAGCCGTCAGCGTTGGGCTAGCCGCTTGGCTTCAGAAGGTTTGCTCTCTGCAAGTCCTTGGGGATTTGTCACAATTCGGGTCCCCGAGCTGCCCAGCGGCGCGGCCGGTGTCTGAGTGCTGGGTGAGGCCGGTGGGCGCGGGCAGGGCTTGCTGCTCGCAGTGGCGGAGGTCTGGCGTTGGGTTTCTGGTTTCTGCCTGATGTTTACGCCTTCTTTCTGTGTTTTCTTTTGCATGTTTTCTCGGCTGGATTGCAATAGAGAAGAAGAAAATGAGGTGAGTAAAATTAATTCCTTTCTTATGTCACTCCTGAGATATGCTTGAGCCCAGCGTAGCCATTTTGACCTGTAGATTTCTTGAGTCTTGGGTCCAGATAAAGCAAAGGGCAAAACTAAACCCCACTTGCTCGCAGTGATGCGAGGCATCTTCACATTCAAATTTGGTGTTATTCTGGGGTGCCTCCAGCTCAGTGCTTGGGTCTGGAGGGAAGGGGAGCGCCCTCGGTGCTGCTTCTGCATCTACACGCAGCCATGGGCAGCAGAGCCCGGTGGTGCCTTGGAGTCATTCGGTGTAGGTAGATTCTGTGACGAGATGAATATTTAAGGACTTCGTCTGTGAAAAACATGAGTTTTGCTGTATGTGGCTCAATTAAGGTATGGGGAAAGGAGAAAACTTTCAGGGACTGGAACATTTGATAACACCTCAGCAGAGGAAGGACTGCTGCTAATGATTTTTGATGCTTTAGGACCGCATCTGCTCTGGTTGAACGTACTGCGTTACTCCTGTGCTCACAGCGACTTGGAGCTGCAGGAGCGCTGCCTCGTGCTGCCTCTGTAGTCATTCGTCAGGAGTCATTCATCTCTGCGGAACGCGCAGAGCGAACTCCTCTCGCCTTTCCCTTGCTGCAGAACACCCACGGCAGCGTTCTGGGAAGCATTTGCTGTCTGTAAAACATTAAAGCAAGGAGAACTTCTTTTCTACTATTTCGCCAGTAATTGCTCCCTATTAAATTTCAAAAGCTACCTGTGGAATATATTTTAAATTTATGTAAGTCATGTTTTTTAAACTTGGTATTATTTAAGGAAAAAATCCCTGGAAGGGTGAGCACGTGAGGTTGAAACATTTGTTCTGAAATGCATGATCTCTGCTGAATAGATGTGAAAAGCAGCAGAAGGGAAGCTTAGCAGCTCCTTTTCTTCCCTCCAGTCCTGTGTTTGTGTAAAGGTGGCTGCATCCAAACCCCATTATTTGTGTGCAAGCTCAGATTTCAGCTCTGTTGTGCTTGGAGTTAGAAAGATTTTAATCAAAACGCTGACATACATTTCCATAACTGTGAATTTTGGACATAATTTCACAAAAGTTCTGGTAAGAAAACTCTTGAGTGCTGATGCACTCTATTTACTGTGATTTGTTTTATGTATCTAATGTATAATTGGGATAACAGGTGAATCCAGCCTATAAGAGTTTGGATTCAGATTTGTGGAGACTCCTTCCATTAGACATCCAGATGCATGTGAAGATAGGAACCTGGTTTCTCACTCTTACGTTGTTCCAGCACATCTGCACAGGTCGGGGTAGAAAGGTGTGAATTTCTGGTTGCGGAAGGAGAAGAAGTGACCCAACAAACTCACAAAACGACATCCCCTTGTTCCTTGGGAGGCTGAGCCTAGCATCCTACAGGAGGGTGGTCTCAGTAGCATTCAGACATGAGGAAACTCCTACCAAATGGGCTGAACGCTCAATTTTGTCCTTTATGCTCCAGTGAATTTGTTTGTATGCACTTGTGTATTAGTCTTTTGTGTAGGTTCAGAACATGGATCACTTCTGAGGTGTGGATCCTTTTGGAAACAGAGTGTTTTCAGCAGCCTTTCTAGAGATGAGTGTGGGACAGTGTTGGAGAGGAGGTGGACGAGCACGTGGACGTGCCCCTTTTTCCAGGTCGCTCTCTGGGTACCCTTTCAGCAGTGGCTCTCGTTTCAAAGCACCCGTGAAGTGGCACCATTTTAAGGGGGTCAGATTTTTTACATGACGTGTGTGTGGTGCTGGGCTGGGTAGTCAAGGCGAAGTCACATGGAGGCCGTGACATAGTTTTCACAAATAAAATAGTAAAATCATGCGTTTCATCAAATATGAGGATAGTTTTGTATAAGTGATGTCTAAGCGTGCAAAAAGAATGGGATGGGGTTTCCATTCCACCAGCGTCTTATTTAATAATTTACCACGGTGCCTTTAGCCTTAGCAACTAAGCATTGTTTTACAGAAGTTAAACGATAACAAAGTCCATAATAATTCACAGTGGGTTGCAGGAAACCACTGCTGCTGCCAAAGATGTGTTCATGCAATAGTTATGGGAGTAAAACCTCGCTGTATAGAGTGTTCTGACTGTTAAAGCTGTTTTCATTGGAGTAACGCTTCTCACACAAAGTGTAATTACGCTAATGCAATTTGGATTTACGGGGATAAGGAATACTGACAGAAACACCCTTTTACCGCAGCGTGACAACATCCATCTCTAGGGATTGTACTCTCATTACGCTGCGGTGGATAGTGACAGAGCTTCTGGGGAGGCAAGCCCAGAGCTTTAATATAGCTGGACAAACGCCAAGGCAAATAAACACACTGTGCTTTTTGCTTGGAAAGTTGCTAATCTTGGGCTTTGATAAATGCGTTCTGTAAGGTAAGGGGTTCCCACGTCGAAAGAGCCTTGTTGCTCTAGACTTGTTTCGTTCCCAAAGCCAGGACATCTCACTTGCTGGTGCTGTCAGAGCTGCTTGCTCAGTGAGTGTCCCGGAGGAGGTCAGCTCAGAAGCATCCAAAACTAAGGGGCTTGCTGGGAAGGCTGCAGCACGGTCCTCGCTGCAGGACAGCAGAGCACTTTGGTGAGATGCATGTGGAAGGTCCATTGGCCTGGAGGGGACAGAGTGCATGGCTGAGTGCTAATGGAGGTTCTCGGAGGCAGGTAGGTGAATGCTGATCTGCTGGTTAGCCTGGAAGCTCATTAGGAAGTACGGATGACTGAGACAAAGCCGTCGGCAGGAGGTGGGAAAGGTCAGGACTTAGAACTGTGACTGTGGTTCTTGGTAGCCTGATCCACTCTGAAACCAAGTGCACCTAGGTGCAGTCTCCTGGGGTGTGGAAACAAACACGCCTGAAGCTTAAAAATGCAGGATAGTTTGTAGTCTGGGACCACAGGAACAGACCGAGTGAAGTAGTGCTCTCTCTTCAATTAGCTTTGTGTGTTGAACTCTATCTCTTTTTTTTTTTTAATAAGAATTAAATGGAAAAAGAACTTTCAGTTTGGTTATTAATAAGTCAGTTAAAAAGCCTCAGCCCGAATCCCAAAGGAGACTTTGTTCAAGACTTGAAATGAGTTTATAATTGATTATGATCAAAAGAGAGGCAGACACAGAAAGCAGTGTGGCTGTGCTGTCGCAAACTTAAGCCCAGGATATCAATTTCTATTTTATAATCATAAAAAAAAATCATCAGGTAAAAGAAAATTGTTCGGTGCTTTTGTAGAACAGAGTGTTTTTTTTTAAAAAAACCTTCTTCTAACAGCATTTTTTTTTCTTTTTTCAGGGCAAGACTGAAACCGTGCAGAAAGCTGGCTTTATCAAAGGCCCAGTGTTCAAAGGTGTTGCTTCTAGTCGCTTTTTGCCCAAAGGCACCAAAACAAAGGTTAACCTTGAGGAGCAAGGAAGACAAAAGGTGTCTTTCAGCTTTAGTTTAACCAAGAAAACCTTACCGAACAGATTTCTGACCGGTCTCGGAAATGAGAAACAAAATGAAACTCAGAACTCCCCAGCAGTACCCCTTCAGACTGACTTTAACCCCAAAATTAAAATGGACCTTGGGGATGCTGCTGGTTCAGCTGAAGAGTCTTCACCTCCAAAACCGAAGGTAGAACTGGGGAAGATCCATTTTAAGAAACATTTACTTAGTGTCACTACCAAACTACCGCCACCAGCTGCAGCAGCAACGTTAGCGCCGCCGCCGCCGGCTCTGGCACCGGTAACAGAACCGGTGGCAGCAGCCGTGGACTTTCTGTCAACGCCACCACCTCCACCTCCACCAACAGCATCACCAGCAGCATCAATGCCAGTTCCCTCAGCAGCAGCCTTGCCACAACTGCCCGTAACGCTCATGTCGACGCTGTTGCTGTCGCCGCCTGTAGAAGCAGAGGTCCCAGCTTCGAAGGAGCCATGCCGCGTAGCGCCTAAGGAGGCTTTGGAGCTGGACGTTAAACAGGATGCAGTACCGCACAGTTTGGAAGAACACGTAACTCTACACACGGCCGAGCAGGTGGAAATATCTCCACAGAAGGAAGATTCCCATATTGGGAAAGAGGATGAGGTTTCAGACAGCTCAAAGGGTGCTTCTCTGTGCTCCAGGAAACAGGGTTCAAAGAGGAAGTTCTCCCAGTCCGATGGCACGTTACTGGGCTCCGAGTCTGATGAAGACTCTGTGAGGACTTCTTCCAGCCAGCGCTCACACGAACTGAAGGTATCCAGTGCGGAAAAGGAGAGAGATCCCAGGAAAAGCTCGGCGTCGCTCAGGGGGGAAGAACTGGTGAAGTCCTCCTCGCGCTCCAAGTCGGACAGGGATGAGAAGTATTCTAGCTATTCTAAGTCAGAGCGAGACTCGCGGTATGCGTCCTCCCGATCTAGATCAGACAGAGAGAGGAGGCGAAGCCGGTCTCATTCTCGCTCCCGGTCTGATCGGGGCTCCCGCACCAGCTCTTCGTACTCGAGGTCGGAGCGCTCGCATTACTATGAATCTGACCGCAGATACCACCGGAGCTCCCCTTACAGAGAAAGGACAAGATACTCTCGTTCGTACGCAGACTCCAGGGCGAGGGAGAGCTCTGATTCGGAAGATGAGTACAGGAGGACACATTCCAGATCTGGCGACTCGAGGCGCACGTCGTCCCACTCCTCTTCATACAGAGATTCAAGGACTTCTTACTCTAAATCGGACAGGGACAGCAAAGTAGAGTCATCTCATGCTGATGTGGAGAGGAGAGGAAAGTCTTCTTCAAAAGCAGATAGAGATTCAAAACGGACTTCAGAAAGTGAAGTAACCAAAAGGTGCTCTCCCCTTAATGAGCTCGGGTATCGAAAGGGGACATCCCATTCTAAGCCTGACAGTAATGTGAATTCCTCCCGTTATAAGTCCACCCCTTCAAAGACCCCTGCACCAAAGCCTGATAAATTTAAAAGTTCTTTCTGTTGTACAGAATCAATTGAAGAAATAAAACAGCAGTCTAATTCTCTAGATTTAGAGACCTCTTGTCTAAAAAGCAATGAGATCAGAGTGTCCATTGCAAAAAAATTTGAAAGGGAAAAGACACTTTCTCCATTAAATCAGTTAAATGATTCACCCACTTTTAAAAAGACAGATGAATCAAAAACTGGTTTTCCTCACTCAAGGTCTGAGGAACTTGCAGGAAATGAATGCCATGACAGTGTTAAGGAACAAGAAATGTTAATAAAGGTAAAGCACGAGCAGTTAAGAACATGTTTCCCTATGGAAATGAATATAAATGGGTCCCCAGAGGGTAGGTCTGATGACTTGGCAACTCTCAGTGCCTCCAGAACAGAGGATGTCGCAGCGTCTTCTGACGATAGCCTGTGTAGGTTGGAAGTGTCACCCATTGTAAAGACGAGTAAGTTGTATCCATTGCCATCGAATGGATTTGAGAGCACGTATGCTTCTAAAGAGCACGATCTCGGCGATTCTCATGTGCAGTCCAGCGAGTGTAGCAGCCTGTTTAAAGAAACGGAGGCTCCGGTCCCAGAGCAGCAAGGTGAAGCTATGCCTTTGCCAGTTGTGAATGTAGATCATTCTAAAACTTTAATTAAGAAGCTGGATGATCAGGCAACTCCATGTGACAAAACCAAAGAATCAGTTTTTTGCTACATTTCAGATGATGCTACCCCATCTTTGTACCATTCAGAGGTTGAAATTGAAGCTGAACCAGCAGATATAAAAGTTACTTCTGAGGCATTTCTGGACATGCACGTCGAACCCCAGACCGTGACATGCGACTATGAAAGCGCAGAGGATCAAAATTCGAAGTCTGCCTGTGAAGATGAGCAGTATCATATTAATCCATCCCATAAAATTAGCCTAGCGGTGGATAGTTCGAGCAGAGATTCCTCCCAGGACGGCTGCTCCCCCAGAATCAGGTTGGACAATCCCGCGGTTACGCAGCATCCAGAGGAAAACGTCCCCTCCAAGTGGGACAGGGCCCCGCCGAGCAAGTGCGAGAAACTGCCGCCCCATTCGGAAGCTGAGGAGGTGCTTGAGATGGATACTCGGCACCTTAGTTCTGCAAAAGGCAAGATGTCGTTTAAAGATGAGCATTCGTATTATTCCGAAGTGCCGCTGGAACACCGCGGCAGAGGGGAAGCAGTGGAAGAAAGTGCGGTTTCTACCGAGAGAATTGGGTCAGATGATCTGAAAGAGCAGGGTCTCGGTGTGTCGGTTGAGGTGGACGAAGGAAACGAGCCCTGGGTGGCTTCGGCTTTTCCAGATGCTTTGTTTCCATCTTGCGATGTTGTTGTCACTGCAGAAGAAACAGAAACTGTAACGCAAGCCCCCACGTGTGACAGCAGCGGCAGTGCCTCCGAGTTCGTTCCCGCTCGCCACGATGATTATTCGGACACGGCCGAGAGCGACAGCGAGCCGGGCAGTGATGACAGTGACACGGAGGATTCCGACTCCGATGATGGCGTGCCACGGAAACGGCTCCAGTCTGTTGTGGTTGTGCCAAAGAACTCCACCATCGCGATGGAGGAGAGCAGCCCGTGCTCCTCGCGGAGCAGCCAGGGGAACCGGCGCTACTCTGACCACTGGGACGATGAGAGGCCAGAGTCCAGCAGGCCTTACTACGAGGAGAGGCCAGAGAATATGGCGAGTAAAAATGGTCCGCAAGTAGAGAGCAGGTGCTCTCCTAGAGGGATGGAGAAGAGTCCGGCCACATCTACCGAGCTCAGCAGGAAGGAAACCGAAGAGCTCCGGCCAGATGTTTGCCAGCCGCAGAGTGACGGTGTTGACAGTACGAGCCAGGCAGACCTAACAGCAGATTCTGACGGCAAATCCAACCCAGACGAGAGAATGATGTTGGAGCTGATGGCCGTAGGTAGACCAGTTGGCCGTCAGGAAGAGCAGCCATTTTGTCTGCCTGAGAGTTTTGAAAGCGCTGATAAATGTCGGCACCCGACAGACTCTTCCAAGCCAGACAGTAGGCAGGGGAAGGGTGGGCTTAATCAGTCTGGCCTCGGAGACTTCTCCAGGGTGGATGGTTTTCATACAACAGAGGATTTGGGTGGTTTGGGCTGGGACTTCTCCCAGCCGGAGAAGCCCAGTAGCACCTATCAGCAGCCGGATAGCAGCTTCGGGGTCTACTCAGGCTACGTTTACCAGCCAGGTTCGGGAGTGTACAGCGGCTCTCAGAGTTACTGGCAAGGCAATGGCTACTGGGACGCGAGGTCTGCTAGCAGGCCTTCTGGAATTAATTATGAACGAATTCAAGGACAAGTACCGGACTCTCTAACGGAGGATCACGAGGAGTACGAGGAGGATGACCGCTGGGATGATGACTGCAAGGCTCGTTTTCCCAGCTCCCCAGGTAAATTCCATGTCCCCGGGCAGAAAGAGACAGGCTCTGTGCAAGCCCATGAGATCAGCAGCAATTCGACCAAGGAGCCGGTGTCCATCAGTGAGAAAAAGGAGGAGGTGAAGGCTTTGGAAAAAAACGACGTGAAGGAGCGAGGCCCGCCAAAAAAAAGACGCCAGGAGTTGGAGAGTGACTCTGAGAGCGATGGCGACTCGAGGGAGAGGAAGAAGGTGAAGGCCGAGGGGGAGCAAGCGGAGGCGGCACCACAGGATTCCTCCATGGTCGGTCGCTTGTGCATCATGGACGACTTCCGGGACCCGCAGCGCTGGAAGGAGTTTGCCAAGCAAGGGAAAATGCCCTGTTACTTTGACCTTATCGAGGAAAATGTGTACCTGACGGAAAGGTAACTGATTGTTTTTTACCTTTTTTTTTTCCTTGCCTATAGCAGTTTTAGATTTCAGCTTGTATTTGATTCTGTGATAGCTTTCTTAAGGCCAAATTGGCGATTAGTACAGCAGGAAGGGACGGGGAGGAAGCACGTTGCACTCCTGTGTCTCACAGCGCTGCTCACAGAGGAGGAGATGCTGGGCCAGTGCTGTAACCCACACTGGGTCTCTTCTCCCAAGCAAAAAAAACACGTTGGGCCCGGAGAGGTGCCGGTGATGGGGGGATGTGGAGGGGGATCACTCATTTATGCCCTCTTCCTTGTGGCATCCCCTATAACTAGTGCTGATGTGGGTGGCAGGCAGGACTTGCCCACTTGAGATTCCTGGCATCATCACCAAGTAAACATGTTGTTCTTGTACCCATGGTAGTTTGCAGAAGTGATTTTTTTTTCCTTCCATTTTTTTCTTCTACTTTTTTTCTGCGTTCTCTGCTTTCCACCATTCATCTGAACGTGGTGGGACTGCAGGAGAGCCCAGAGCAGCAGCATCACCTGCGGGCTTGTCAGATCTCGTCTGTTCAGTGTCCCCACATGACAGCTCTCTCAAGACAAAGGGAAATCTGGGTGTGGGAGAGGTTCTGGACGCACATTGTGTGTTTCCAAAGGCTTTGGGTACTTGCTTGTAATTATTTGTCATCTCAAACAAGTTATTTTAGCTCTAACAACTGTAATTTGAAATACCAGAGGATAGCTGCTGATTGTAGATTATCCTTTTGCATGGGAATATTGAACAGGATGTGATTCCTTGGAAAAAAATCTATTTCTGAGCTTTGGGGACAATCAGTAAACATATTGCTTCAGAGCTCAACAACCTTCATGCTTGCCAAAAAATACTCACGCTGGCTTCAGCGTGTAGGTGGGAGCTCCCTACAAGTTTGTAACCAATCCTTATTCCTTGTGCAGCCTGCCGTGAGGCCTTCTGATAATTTATGCCCATTTAAAAGCTTTGCATTTTATTTGAGTTAAAGCTCCTTTCTCACCTCGTGATGCCTCCCTCTTGTAGTCTGACACAAAATAAAGCGGGGTTATGTTTTTCGCACACCCAAGTGAATGCCAAACCCTTCTGCACCTATTGGGCCCCGTTCCGGCAGCGGGGCACGGCAGCAGTGCGGGGGACCCTTCGCACGTGCAGATTTCAACACGTGTTGTGTTTCATGTATTGAGTCTTGACACTTCAGTGTCAAGCACAAACCAGTGTTTGTGCTTCATTTGGCTGCTCTGAACTACGTTGTTCACCAAAATGCTTTAACACGTTTCTATAAAAAACATATTCTTAATTCAGAGTCTGAATATAGGCACTTACGTGCAGACAAAACCTGCTATTTATTTCTATCCAAGTTTTTTTCTTATGCCTTTTTTTTGTCTTGTTGGGATCCTTACTCCAAAGCATTTCCCTTGCAAGGGCTAATCGTCTTATGGAAACTAAAATATCACTCAGTAGATGTCTTTGATCCCCTACCTTTGCTGTAACTCCAGTTTTCTTACTTTTTTTTTAATCACCTTATTTGACAGTAAAGCAGACGTTTAAGTAGCTAAACCCTTCAATTTGCTTTATTAAAAGAATGCTATAATTTATTAAAAGAAAGTTATTTTAAAATGATCCATGTGCTCACTAATGGTTTATATGTTAATATTTTAGAATATAGGTTTTCTCCTGGCCTTTGAATCAGCGAAACCAAATGGAACATTACAGAATAGCTGAGGTTGGAAGGGAGCTCTGGAGATTGTCTCCATAGCATTGTATGTGGTTATAGAATATAGTATTTCAAAAGAGGCTAATCAAAGCCTCTTATCCTTTTAATTTAAACCTTATAACTCGTACTATGTGGTGAGAAGTCTTCTAGCTGTAAAAATTAGGACTGACTTCTCTGGAAACTGGCTTCTTTACTTGTATGATGAAATAAAGGGTTTTTAGTCCTGCCTCTGTGTGTAGGTGCGTGTGTATGCACACATCTATGTGGAAAGTAAAACTGGCTTGCGTACACCGAGGAGAAGAAGAAAAGAGTTAAATATCCTGGGATGTCTTTCTGAGAATCATTTTATGTGATCAGAAAGTCATTACCTCCTGCTCCAAACAAACCAAGTGTCTGTGATTGCCCACGTGCCTTCTTGTGGTTGTCCAAAGGTAGTCTGTATGTCCAGTTTCTAAAGAAGAAATTAATTTCCTCCAGTAACGATTGATAAAGATTGAAGATTAATTTCCATACCCAAATGCTGTCTCAACTGTATTTTGATGACTTGTCTTCGATAGAAAGAAGAACAAATCTCACCGGGATATTAAGCGAATGCTGTGTGAATGCCCTCCTCTCTCCAAGGAAGAACGAGCTCAGGGGGAGGTTGCTTGTGGAGAAGACTGTCTCAATCGCCTGCTCATGATCGAGTGGTAAGTCCTGTTTCTTGAGTTGCCAGAGTTTGGCAGTGTTGTCCATGAGATGACTTGGGAGCCCCTAAAACAATTCAGACCTTTCTGGCCATTGGCAGCAAGCTGTCGTTACGCTCCCATTTTCACTGGCTGGTGTGGATTGAGCTTCAGAGCCCACGTACCAGCATTTAGGTCTGACCTTAGATCTTCTAAGCCAGTGCCTTCCTTAGTAACCTCCTGTTAAAACTGACTGCAAAGGCCTGGGGTCCTCTGCTCGTGAGGTTTAATTCTACCGTATCATAAGCATGGTTGGAGGGAGAGAATTAGAAATGCAGATTTAGCTCTACGTGAGATCCTCATTTCCTTTCACTTCTCCTTTTGCATCCCTGCTCTCCCCAGAGCCTTACCAGGCTGCTGTTGTCTCCTCTCCCCTGCTGGAAGAGGTTAGGAGGCCAAGGGAACCATTGCTCCGCATGAGTGGGAGGCAGGGGACTGGGCTTGGTGGTCACGGCAAGGGAGTGACAGCCCAGCATGCCGGTCGTTACCGGCTGCGGTGGCAGGGCAGGAACTACCTGGCAGAAACCCTGCCCTCTGTTTTTAATTTAGCCCAGGCAGCAGATGTAGGGGAAGGGGAGATTGGAGGAAGAACCCATAAAAACGCGGAGAGAATTGGCCACTTCAGCCCATTTTCATTATACGACATACAAGTGCAGTAGCATTTGGATTGAAAATGTTTTTATCTTTTTTTCCAGGAATAAATTGTCTGCATTTGCATGTTGGCAGTCAGATGGTTATGCTTTTTATAGCAAAACACATTTGAAAGTTTTACACTGAATTTATTATGGTTACTTGTATCTCTTCCCCATCTGAGCTGTTTCTGTTACCACTGTGGTCCTGCTGGGAATTGATTTGTTCCATTTCCTTCACTTAGCTCTTCCAGGTGCCCAAATGGCGACTACTGTTCCAACAGGCGCTTCCAGAAGAAACAGCATGCAGATGTTGAAGTGATCCTCACTGAGAAGAAAGGTTGGGGGCTCAGAGCTGCCAAAGATCTCCCATCGTAAGACTTTGCTCTTCGAATGACATAGTTAAGCTGTTTTACTCCCTCGCGAATGGAAAATAAGTTGCTTGCATTTTCTTAGTTTCAACGATGTTAGGAGATGTGCTGAATTTCTTCCAGTTTTACGTACGGGCCTTGTGCTCTGTCAGGTGTTCCTCTCAGTTAGCTGCAAGTACGTATCCTAACCGAGTATTAGGTCACCCACTCTGGTTTTACCCTCTTCCCCCAGCCTGTTCTCAGTAGGGTTTCTGGCAGACTTGCCTCTAGCTTCCTCCTGTGTTTAATCTGTGTTCCCTTCTCTCTGTATGGCTCTGTCACGTGGCTTCGGAGGAGCGTGCTCTTCGGAGGAGCGTGCTCTCTGTTCGTGTCTGTTCTTTTTCTCTTCCCACCTCTGTGAAGCTTTTCCTCTTCTTGAGTCTTCCTCCCCCTGGCTGGACTATATGGAGATCCTGTGGGGCTCTTTCCTCCCCCATTAGCCTGTCGTTAGTTAACTGCTGTACTTCTAAGTGCTGGTTTTACATCAGCGATGCTTGCAGATCCGAGTCTGTTTTTGACTTGTCCCCGTTTAGCTAAACCCAGGTATTACTTGCATGGTGCGCCTGGATCGGTGCCTCTATGCACACGGGAACTGGTTGGACTTGAACACAAGCGTTGCACTGTGCGTGAACCCATCGGCCTCCTCCTAGGTTGGCGGCAGGATGGATGCCAGCATTTTTGGAATTACAGTCCTGTTCTGAAACTGGTGCGCTCCGAAAGCGAGCGTGACCGGGAGGAAGTGTAGCGCCCAGTACATTTTGCTGTGCAGGTGCAGTGTGTGCAGGGCGCGCGGCTGAGACAGGAATGCCCTCTCACGAGGTAGGTCAGACCCAGGAGCTGCTGTGGGCCTTCTGCCTTGACAAGTTGGTGCATTCTCATAGTCACAATAATAGAAGGAGCCTTAAGTAAGGCCTTGAGAGAAGAAATAGGACCATGGATATTCAAAGAGCTGCTTGGGGCTAAAGCACAAAGGTGCAGCAGGGAGGCGCAGGACAAAAAGGAGGCAAATATGGGGGATTGTTGGGAGCACGGGAGGCTTTGCCATGGGAGAGTGGCTGCACAAGGAGTGGTGAGCTGCAGTGCTCTTACAGGTGATGAGATACCTGGATGGGTTTTTTCCCCAGGTTCAGACAGCATCATTTGTTGTGTGTGTTGTCTGAGTCTGGGTGCCCTCTCAGATCTCACAGGGCATGCAGAAAGCAGCTGTGAAGCTCTGCAGATGAACAACAAAAGACTTTGTAGGATAAATTGGTGGCGTGTCTTGCTGTGAGGAAGTGGTGCTGTGCACTGGGAGTTTCACCAGGCTCCGTGATTTACATTTCAAAAGGCTGTGGGATGGGCATGGAGAGTCTGTTCAGTCTCAAGTGCATGAGAGACTGTGAGCTTGAAGACAATCTGCCTAGAATTTGATTGTGCAAAGATTTTCTGTAACTTGGGATATTTTAGTGAGTTTCCGTGGAAACTGATTTTTTGCTTCTGTAGAAGACAAAGATTTCTGTTGAGGAATCCAGCAATGGATTCTGACACTCCTAAGAAAATCGTGGGTCTTATGGCAGTGTTTTTTACTGCTATATCAAATATATGAGACTAATTCACAGGGGAAGAGGTTTGATTGCTTTAGAGAGGAATGCCAAGTTATCTAAGATGCAGTGAAAAAATTCTGCATATTCAGGTATATTTAACCCAGAGAGCCTTCACCCTGGGCTGGTGTCGAAGACAGCTGTGTTAAGTCGCTCCTAAAAGGAGCGATTGCTCCCTCTCACTGGGGTGTTGCACAGCAGCAGTACCAAAGAGGGGGTGAGAGTCGTGGTGTTTTCTGGCTTCTGCTTTGTCCAGATTTGCCAGCTACCTGGGGAGTACTGGGACGCTGGACTCGTAGCAAAATACAGCCTGACCTTTGTGAGAGCAGAGTCCTGTTTTTAAAAAAACGATAGCGCGTGTGCAGGGCTCCTGTGAAGCAGCAGCGATGGTGACTGAAGTGGCAGTGCTGCTGCCCCGTATGGACACATCGGGCCCAGTTTTATTAAAGTTTTTAGGAAATGTTCTGGAAGACAACGTATGCAGGTTGCACTACAGATGTGGCCGGTGGTGAGCAGCTCACCTGAGCAAGCGTCATATCTGCGATGCGCGAGGCTCAAGAGCATTGAGAGATATGGGAAGGAAATAACCACATGAAAACAACCACATGAAGACTGTATTGAATGAGAGGAGAAATAAATCAACTGAAACGAGCAGCAAAAGGATCTGCTGCAATTGGCTTGTGTGTGTCAAGGGATTTGGATATAGTTCCTCAGCACTTGCTACAGAGATCTAAGTCTGGTGCTGGCTGCAATATTGCTTTTGTTTCTACATGTTCTGTTCTGCAAATCTGGCATTTGGAGGGGGATGTGCTGACTGGCAGAACGTCGCTGCGGAGCTAAAGCTCATCCTGGGAGGAGACAGCCTTCTCCTGAAGTCATCCCGCCAGAAGGCAGACATGGACGGTCCCAGGCCCAACGACGGGTGGAGAGGCGGTGTGCCCAGAGGGAGACCGGTCCCACCTGGTGGGGCGTTGTTCAAAGATATTCCCAGCCCAGCTCTCCTCTCCTCCTGCCACTGCGCCCCTGATTCCCAGGCTTGGGGTTTTGCAGTCGGGCCTCTGGGGCAGACAAGGAAGCTGATGTGATGAACCACCAGTGCATCTGCAGGCTGTTGCTGATGCCTTCACGTTGATACCTGCTAAATGCAGGCTGGGGAGGACTCCTCATACTCCGTGAGACACAGCAGGAGAGGGATACAACTGAGCGATGAGCTGGAGGAGCACTACTCCGGTAGTGGGTACCAGAACTGCTTCTTTTGGTGGAGAACCATGTTTTTGGTGGACATGGGGGAAGATGGACATAATTTATGAATGTGGGCTGGAAGGGAGGGGCTACAAGGCCACCATGGTTCTGCGCAGAAGTTCCCTTCCAGTGCAAAGCATTCTGTGGTTCTGTCAAGGCCAGGAGGGAGATGATGTGAGTAGTACATATCCAACACAGTGCTCAACCCGCGTGGATCTGGGCAGGAGCTTCTGCTTTCTGGTGCTTCCAGGGTTAAGCACAAGGAAAGAGGCGACGGGTTCAGGCTGATATTAGGCAAGGAAACCTGGGACAAGTATCAGGAAAAGCTGCTTAACAATGTGTGGTAGTAGACTGGAGCGTGCCGGTGGGAGTGTGAAGGAGTGAGGGTTCGAAGCCAAGCAGCTCTGCAGAGTGCAGTCGGTGAGGTTTGGGCTGGCCCTTTGCTATGTCTGGGTGAGTCGGGGTGACTGCTTGTTCTCCTCCATCTCTGCTTTAAGATTCACCTTTCCTATGGCTACAGAGGGTTTTTATTGATCCCTCAGTTTACCCACCAGATCAGCAAGGTGCAGACAGGCTTTCCATTTCAATTTAGGAAAAGCATCTGCCAGCACGTTCTCCTAATACTCCTTATTTTCCTCTTCACATTGCTCACAAAGTCTTGGTCTTTTAGAGGATAAACGCTGCTTGAAGCGAAGCTTTGTTCTTGGGTCTGGGCCTTTTGTTGTGATCTTCCTAGCTGTGTGATAGCCATAAAAACTAAGTTACTCTGCAGTGCCTGAGACTAAAGCTGTTAAGGAGCTGTGCTACCTGTACCAGTTGTAGCTATAACAAAAGGACGAGCAGGCTGCAAGTTGTGTTCTGAGAGCTCGTCTCAGCAGCGGTTATTTTCCGTTCCCTGGTGTTAATTGCTCACGGCTGAGCAGAGTGATGCTTCTTCCTCTTGTGCTTTGCAGAAACACTTTTGTGTTGGAGTACTGCGGAGAAGTGCTGGATCACAAGGAATTCAAGGCGCGTGTGAAGGAGTATGCCCGGAACAAGAACATTCACTACTACTTCATGGCCCTAAAAAACGATGAGGTGAGCAGCGAGTCCACCAAAACTCTGTGCTTGGTGTTGGCTTAACCCTGCTTGCCTACAGCCCTGACTCGGTGTGAACACACTGCGCGTGCAAAGCAGCGTTCTGAATCTGTTATGGGTGTTTTCTTAAGGGAAGGAAACTTAGGCTGTCTTTGTGTTGTCTTACTGCACGTTTTTTAATCCATCGCTCAGTCTCAGCCTGGTTTAAGAGAAGTCTTGTAGGTTAACTGCATCCCAGTGTCCTTATCATAGGTGGGGTGGAAGAGGAGAAATCGTCCTCGTGTCCCCCACCATGGGAAAGAGTTGGGGAAGCTCCATGGGATGGAGTTATGGGCCCACCCCTTGCACGTGAGCAAACCTGCGTGGGGAGAAACCCCGCCTGTGCCCAGCTCTGGGAGGTGCTTGGAGCTGAACTCGGCATTCTTTTACCAAAGTAAAACATCTAGAAAACACATCGCCAAGAAACCAAGTTTCCTTACTTCCCCAGTTCACAGAATTATGCCAAACTGGGCCACTTTTAGCTGGTGGAGTCCTTACATGCAGTATTACTGTCATTGAAATATTTATATATGAGAAGTTCTTAATTATTTATCTTTACTTCAGCATATCAGCTATTTTAGATCTGTGGACTTAGGGAGCTGCAATGCAGAGAGCTGCAGCGCTGCTTACCTTGGGCGGTGGGCCCTAGCTTGCTGAGAACGAGGCGTATAAATAGAAATCTAATACCCTATTCTGCTTGTCTCTCCTGTGAAGATTTTTTTTGGGTCTTGGTAGCTTTACAGTAAATGAGCTAAAAATACTCCCAAGTGCTTTTTTCTTTCTTTTTTTTTCCCTCCACGCAAGCAATTTTGGTAGCTGCCATGGGATTGTTACATGATCACAAGGGAGCACAGGGGAGTATTTTGCCCAGCTAAGATGGGGAAGAGGCAGTGATCCACGAGGCATTAAAATATAATCTGTGTGGCAGAGGCGTTCAGCTTCACCAGCCCAGATATTCATTGTACTATGTATCAGAGGGACAGAAACTGATATTAAAAATTCGGGATCCCCACGAAACCAAATAACTCTGTGTTAATCTGTAATGAAAACTAAGAACCACATAGCAGTTGCAAAATGTTCTTCTTTTTGGGGGGGCACTTATTATTGCTATAAAATCCATTCTGTCCGAATCAAATGATGTTGATAGCTGAAGGAGGAAAGGATGATGACTTCTGCAGTGACTGAGCCCTCCTTCAGCCTGTTACGCACAAACACGCAGTGTTCGCAGGTACACTGCTTAGTATTTCTGCCTAGTGCGCCGGGAGGAGAGGCTGTTTTGCTATATTTGTTGTTTCTTTCCTTTTCAGATAATAGATGCTACCCAGAAAGGAAACTGCTCTCGTTTTATGAACCACAGCTGCGAACCAAACTGTGAGACACAAAAGGTAAACTTCTGGTTCAGAGCTGCTGCTGCTGGCTTCTCGCTTCACTGGTCTGTGACTTAGCAAGCTCAGAGTGAAAAGCATTTCCCCTTTATCTTTGTGTCTCTTTTTGTTGTTGTTGTTGTAGCATCTCATTAGTCAAATGTAAACAGCTACCTTTGAAATGGGCAAGTAGAGCTGATTCAGTTAGCAAATTTTAAATTTATCACTGTTGCTTTGTGAAGGATTAGTGTTGCTAATTTAATGCAAAAAAAAAGTCAAGCCTGGCTTTTGCAATAACTGTTGTCATCTTGTTTTTCCTTGCCTTAGTGGACTGTGAATGGGCAGCTCAGAGTTGGATTTTTCACCACCAAGCTGGTCCCATCAGGTTCTGAGCTGACGTTTGACTACCAGTTCCAGAGATATGGGTAGGTTTCATTTCTCTCTGCTTAAGCTGTTGCAAGCGGGTTTTTGTGAGCGTTGATGCAATGAAGAAATCCTGCTCCAAAACTAATTCTTTGAAAGCCTCATCTAGCAGAGCAGTTGTAAAAGAACTGGAGTTCAACTATATAAAAAGTTACCTGGATAAAGTTTCTTCCATTTCAAACAGAAGAGATTTGGAGAGGAATTTTCTGTTGTATTTAATATGTCTTCTCCACTGTCACTTTATTGACTTTTTCTTACACTTCATGCCATCTCTCTCCAGTGGAATCTTCCCAGATAATTATCTGACTCTTTCTTTCCTCTGTCTAACTCTTAATTGCCCAAGCTCTAGGCTTTGCCGTACTCTTAAATAATGCCTCTTCATTCTTCCCCACCCACTACTGTTTTACAGCTTTGCAAAACTTGCAGGTAGCACATTCCTTCTTCCTGTCTGACTGCAGAGGTGCGCATGGACAGGCTACAGCGTGGGCTTTGCTCCCTTCTCTACACTTGAGCTGTGTTTTCTATTACTGCTTGTCCAGGTGCATGGTGAAGTATTTCACTCTCTTTAAAGTGATTAGCACAAAATAGCATCTGACAGTCTTGGAACAACCTGCAATTATGAGATTAATTGTAGATCCATTTTATAATCCCTAGGCATCTTTACTGAATATAGTTTAATGAGCGTCTCTTCCTTTTCCTTCTGAATCCTGCTTTCTGCAACAGTGTGGCTCTTCCTGTAAGCAAAGGATCAGAAATCCATTTTTAGTTGTATTATACATTGATTCATGCTAAAATGTCAGATGCTGTCATGGAGTTTTCTGTTCCAAGTATTAATCAGGCATGGATCTTTTAAGATGAGACAGTATCTGGCCTATTAGCTCATTAGAACCCCAGGTGGGATTCGTCAGCCTGGATTTGCGCATCAAAAAGTTAGTGCCCAGGCAGGTCATCACAGAGCCGTGTGCTGGTAGCGGTGGGACCCAGGTCTCTCTAGAGGCCAGTTGTCTCATCCTAAGGTAGGTGGCCAAGTGGATCAGCCCAGTCTCTAAATGGCTGCTTGCAGCAGACTCGTCTGACACGTGGTCTGCTGGTAATTAGCTGCTTACGCTCCCTATTCAATTTGCTGAGCTTCAGAAATGCATTTCAAACTGAGTTGGTGTTCAGGTTTCAATTATCTGCCATTAGTTCGTTGTCTTGAGTTGCTCTCCGAATGTCGACGTGGAAGGGGTACCGCTATTTCTTAATCAAGCGCAGTTCCTGGTGGGGGGTCCTTGCTTTGCCACTTGGCTGTAGCCCTTTTGGTGCTGTTGCAGCAAGGCTTGTTTGGTTTCTAGGCATGTGGGAATATCTCTAAAGCTGGGGAAAGTCACTTAATACGCAGTCTGTATGTCCGTAATTTTATTCATGCCTGTATTAATTTGGCTTAACCAAAACCATTAGGGTGTGGTATTGTGGTGCTGTTAGGGGCCTCTCTGGTGGCGAATCGTTTTGCTGTATTGGCTCACTTGATATCTCGTATACTTGAGTTCAGTCAATCTGGTCTCTGTCTTTCTAGCTCTGATCTCATGCGTCTCCTTCCTGATCTCAGCTTCTGCTTTGTACGAGACTCTGCAGTTCAGCTTCCCCGTTTCTTACCATTGGTACCACAGAGCCAACTTCCTCCAGTCAGTTGTGCACATTGCCAAAACAAAACATTCTCCCAAGCAATTTTGGCATATAGTTTAAAATTTATGATATGTCAAGTAGAAAATACAAAGGCTTTATAAAAATATTGTCTGAAGACAATAGAACTTAAATCTCTTGTGCTGTCCATTGCCGTCTATCTGTGCAAAAAAATTCATCTTCCTACTTCCACGAATCCTCAGCCCATTCTTTATTTTGTTTTGAGCAATAAAATGCAAGCCTTTTTCCTAATGAACGTGTAATTTTGGTTGATTGCAAAATGTGGTATGAGGTTAGTGGACCCAGCACCCCCACCTTTACCTTTCTGGTTCTTGGTTCTTGACCTAGGGAGAGCCTGGAACTGTACCAGACTTTGATTTCTTGCGGAAACAACAGGGGATCACAGCAGCTGTTTAAGAACTGAAGGGTTTGTTTGAATTTGTAGTGGCCAGAATGAAAGGCCTTGCCATGCGGAAGGTCTCTGTCCTTTCTTCTGGATGCAGCACACTTGGTGAAATACCATGTTTGCTGCCCTGTCTTTATGGTCTGGGCAGCCTTGCTTTGCAGCAACATTGCGGGGAGACTCCAAGACAGAACAAACCACCTAAGAAAACAGGCATCTGAATGTTTTCCATATTTTCTCGGAACAGCTTAGCAGGCGTTTGAAAAACAATGTTAATGGAGAGAAAAGAGAAAGAAGTGACTGGGCAATGCGGTAATGGTCTTTTCTCATTGCAGTATCAGGATGCACTTAAGAGTAAGATAAAACAACTGACTGAATGCCATCGATTCGCTATTTAACTGGTATGTTACTTCTGCCCACGAACAGCAAAGAAGCTCAGAAATGTTTCTGTGGCTCGGCCAACTGCCGGGGTTACCTGGGAGGAGAGAACAGGGTCAGCATCCGAGCTGCAGGAGGGAAAATGAAAAAGGAACGCTCCCGTAAGAAAGATTCGGTGAGTGTGATTCTCCTGTGCGTGTGTTTGTTGTTGTTGTTGTTCTGTTTTGTTTTGTTTTTCCCTTAAAAGTAGCAGCAACAGAGGGTTCACCTAGGGCATGATCCCCTCTTTGTGAGTCTCCAAGTCACCTCTGTAGTACAGCCTTACTCTAGGATCAATAATAATGACTCATAATAACCTCAAGGTGCAGTCTTCTTCATGCATGTATTTGTATCTTTTTATTTCATATGGGCCCCGAACACTGAGTTTTCTTGGTGCTTTAGTTTAATGTGTATTTCCTTGTTCTGGATTACTTACCACAAAGTACGACCAGAGAGGGGCTTTCACAGGCACTGTCTGACTGCATCCAGTGCCATCGATACCGTATGCTTCTCATTTAAGGAAGAACATACTAAATTCTACATGGTTTTTAAAATTTGTTGTGTTGCGTGATTTTTAAATTTCAGTGAAAGACAAACAACACTGGCTTCACTGTTTAGGACGTTACCTGAAATTTGACAGCTAAAATGGTGCAGATGTTTGCCATCTACAAGTTGGGATGTGAAATTTGAACCTCTAATTGCTTTGGCCTAGAGGCAAGACAGCGTCAAGGAACTTGTATGAACATGCGTTGTATTTGCTCTGACTTCAGTTTCAGTTGTGTTTGCAGATGGATGTGAATGAAATTAAGTAATCTAAATCCAGACTTTTTAAAGCCTTTTTATAGCTCCTCATGCATATAATCCTCTTCAAGTGGTTATATGAGCCTACTCCCTACATAGAATTGCAGTGATGGATTTATATGGTAGATGTAGGAAAGTCTGCAGAAAAGCAGTCAGAAGGAGTTCTTCCTGAGAGCAAAGTGCTGCAAAGAAAGGATATGCACCCTTCTTACTTCTCCTAGATGGAATTTTTCTCTGCTTGAAGAAACAAAGCCTTATTTCAAATAACATTTGTTACCTGTCTTTTTGGAAGGTGCTGCCTTTGAAAATGCCAGCTTTGTTTTCATTTACTGTATCTGAGAGTCAGGAAGCCAAGAAATGATAAGTCATTTGTAAGTGGTTTTAAAATGCGAATTGGTGCCACTGAGCAGTGAGCTTAATTGTGAGGGCTGATTTCAGTGTCTGCATGGAGAGGAATGCGCCTCTGGTTGTAAAGGTTATAAAGATGAGTTAGGAATTTACAGAAGTAAATCGGTCTGCAATTAAAACAAAGATAATCTTCTATTGCACATCTGTTTTCCTACGTGAAAAGGTAGACTTCCAACCAGAAGTATTTTGGGGCATACACCTGGAATTTCCCCTGCAGAGCGTTCTGCACGTGGCATAGATGTGCTGCCCATTAGGTGGAGCGTACGCTAGAGCTGGAGGATTCCTCGTGGTGCGTGCGTGTCGGGCGGCAGCGCCGTGCGGTCACAGGACAGGCTGCCCTCTGTGCCTTCCTCTTACGCTGGTGTAAACAGAGCCAGTGGGAACAGTGCAGTTCTGTATGGTATTTAAAGTCTAAACAACGCTGAATGAAAACCATAATACACCAGATAAATGAAACCCTACCAAATTGAGTCAAATTAAAGCCAGACTTCTCTTTCAGTATGCGAGAATTGGTCAGGAGGGACTCGTGCTGGCTCTCAAAGCCAGGGAACGAATTCTCCTTAGCGTTGTGTAGGGTGGCATTTTGTGCTCCCGGCCTTGCAGAATTGCGTCATCGTTTTCTTTCCTCGTGGTAGGTGGACGGGGAGCTGGAAGCGCTGCTGGAGAACGGAGAGGGCCTCTCGGATAAGAACCAAGTTCTCAGCTTATCCCGGCTGATGGTCCGGATTGAAACTCTGGAGCAGAAGCTCACCTGCCTCAAACTCATACAGGTGAGCAGCTCCCAGCTGAGAGGGGAGGGAATGGCTGGTTAAGCAAGGTCCTTTTAGCTCTCATTACAGGAAGAAGGGGAAAATACGGTGGCAAATGGTGTCAGTTCTGCCAGCATCTTAAGCGTGAGCTGCAGCAGTTCTGCTTGGTTTATTGATGATGTGTAATCACAGCCCTTGTTTTGTGTTTGGTGGAACTGATGTGCCTGGGTCATGATGTAAAATGTCCACTTCTAGAAGCAACTACATTCCTCTAACATAAGGAATTCAGAACGTAAATGAGTAGTTTGTCAGCTTAACATCATAGCTGTTTAATCTCTGAGATTACCTCTGGATCAGTGCACATCGGTTGCAGCCAGTTCTCTGAGCAGTGTGTTATCTCATGAAGTTTTATTCTGAAACACGAGCTGTACACCAGGTAATGGTTATACACTTTCTGCTGCGTGCATTATTGCTCCGACAACAGCAGTTATGTCCACTTGAATTACATTAGACACGTGCTGATCTTGGCAGGTGCCTAGCTCTGGCTCTCTGCTTCATGTGCTTTTTCAATAGCAATGAGGTTTACAACTAACACATGCCCAGTTCAGCACTTAGCCATCTTAGCATGTAGAAACCATTTTTTTTTTTCGCCTGTGTGTTGCTGACCCTTCCCATGGACTCTCTGTAACTTTGGCCCATCCAGAACACGCACTCGCAGTCCTGCCTGAAGTCCTTCCTGGAGTGTCATGGCTTATCTCTTCTCTGGATCTGGATGACGGAGCTGGGCGACGGGAGGGGAAGCACCGCCAACAACCTGAAGCTGCAGCTGGAGGTCAGTAGTTCCCTCGGGTTTGAAGCTTTTGTAGCAGCTTTGCTAATTGCTCACAGGAAGTGTGTTGGGTTTTATTTTATTTTATTTTACTTATTTTTTTTGATACACATATATCAAGCATTCGTGAAAACAAACTTCAGGTATCCTCGCAACTACATTCTAAAACTTGTGCTTTTAAGGGAGAGTCTAAATATATGGAAAGAATTTGCTTCTGTGGTTTTTCTTAGATTTCTGAGTTAGTGACATGAGCCAGACTTAAACAGCAGCAGCAATGATCTTTATTCCATACTGAACTACAGAGGGAATTTGAGGTATTGCTTTGACGGGCTGAAGTGGAACTTTAATATTTCTGTTTTCTGTATGCACTTCAACATAGCATGCAAAAAACATCTGGGAGTTCTTTTATTAAAGACACTTCTACCAGAGCTTCGCTGTGCATGTTGGAGAGGCGTACCCAGCCCTGAATCCAGAGCCACAAAGCAGAAACTGTACGAGCTTCGGAGTTCAGGGTGCCTGTCCTGCTACTGACTCCTGCTTTGGTTTTCAGAAGCGGTGACACGGGTAGCTGCCTGACAGCCCCGCTTCCTTAGCTCAGAATGGTTTTTCTCTTTTAGCATTTCCGAATAAGTCGTGTCACACTCCCTGACCCCAAGGGGAACGGTGTCTAACAGCCCCATAACCCAGCGACTTTTTAGAAGATGGCATGGAAGAAGGCAGTCCTGCCTTTGGCAGTCATGGACTTCTCCTCTTTAACTGCTCTAAATTCACCGACTCACAGATTTTGATGATAACGCGGGAGAAGTATCCAGCACTGTGGTTTTAGATGCTCCCTCCAAGATGCAGACACTTGCACAAAGTTTTGACAGTAAATACCTGGAAGACTTCTGTGCTGTTGAGTTCGGGGTCTGTGAATGCACCAGCACTGACTTAATCGTGACATCTTGTGCAGTAACTGCTCCTAGGAGGGAGCTGAGCTATTCCCCTTTGTGACTGCGGTATTGTCTACTTTAGGGTAGACAGAATCCCACAAACGTTGAAGTCATTGCTCCGAGGGAGTCTTAGCGCTGAATTTTTGTATGTTTGGATACTGTTCTCCTTGCTCCCTGACGTACAAGTGCCGCGGTGTTGCAGAGCTGCTAGGTAGCTCGGCTCGGAGTTGGGAAGTTACTGATCTTCGGCCTCTAGCTTTGACTGCATAACTCAGTGTTCAGGTTAGAATCTGGTTTTCCCCGGGTGCATTCGGAGGAGGTGCAGGCACTCAGCGTTGTTGCTCTCAAAGCCGGAGCTGCTCCCCCCTGGCATTGAGAAGGTGACTGAATCGCTGTGACAGTGGTGGCTTTGTCTCCACTCTCGATGCATCTGGTCACACCACACTGACCATTAACTGTGGTGTCTTTTTATGGATCAAATACACTCTTTTAAAATCTGGGTAATTCTTCACTGAGTTGCAAGTGGGGCTTGTGATGGGGGTCAGATCACACTTTGCTTTTTTCTCTTTCCCCTTTATTTTTTATTTTTTACAGTCATTGTTTTAAGAGAGTTGGTCTTTTGGCCACCAGATGCCTGTGGCAGAAATTAGCGTAATGCCATAAGACCATCTTCTGTTCTTCGCTCCTGAGGGACTGGTTTTGAAAATGAGTAAGTTGAAAAGCTGGGGAACTTCAAGTGCTGTAACAGGACTGTCCATCTCTTGCTTCAAAAAGCTGTTTTTCAGGGATTTGGGCTCTGCTTTTGGGAGAGAAGTTGCTGAAGTCACTTGCTGGATACTGGGAAGGTCATATTTGGTTTGTGCCTGGTGCTTCAGTAGCTGCTGGTGCTTCTTTCTGCACCAGCGATGCCCAGTCCCACAAACAGGTTTTCCGAAAGGATTTTGAAGACCTTTCCAATAACTTGGTTCTTTTCTCAGGCCCTGGGCACAACCCAGTTGGCAGAAGGCTTTTTGCCTGGTCTCGAGGAGAAAGCAGTGCAGCATGAGCTGTGCTGTGGTCTCTCGCACTGTGCGTTGGCTTCCACCTGGTACCACCTGGTACCTCCGGGTGTGTTTCCCGCTGCCCGAAAGCAGGCGCCTGTTCCTGGGGGTGCCTCGTTGGGAGCTGGAAGTGCGCTGTGTCCCTGGGGGTGCAGCTGTCAGTGGCAGCCTCATTTCCTGCTGAGACGAAACCAGCCGGAGGTGTCACCAGTATCAGACACGCTTGCCTCGCTTCATGGCTCGGAGGACTGAAGAAAGCTCTGCAGTTGTCCTCACCTCTTTGTGCGTAAGGTTTAGCTCCCAGCCTGCTGCCGCACACAGGACAAGGCCGTGCGTTGTGCAGGTACCTGCCGGGGGCCGACGCGCTGCCCACCCCCGTTACCGATACCGAGCAGACAGCTGCAGCGTGGATCTGCAGGTGGATGCAGCAGAATGTTAGTCTGTGGTCTGGGGCAAAGTTTTGTGATACATTCTAGGATCCTGCTTACTCTTTTGTTGGTTTAGAAGTTCTCAATTGCTAGCTTAAAAATAGTTAAAATATGCCAGGTACTACCATAGGATTGGTTTTTTATTTTTTATTCCGTGGGCTATTAAACTCATGAGTGTATAGTCACGGGAGCTATAGATAGACACAGCTAAGATTACTTGGCATAACTGTCAAGGCTCTTTTGCCTTCTGATTTTTGCCTTCTGATACATCTTGACATTTCTGAGATTTTCTTTACTATCGCGTATCTAACTACGTGCTGGTTTGAAAGCCTGGCTGTTTGAACAGCGAATGCAGAGTTGTGTTGGTTGTCCTAGAAATGGCAGTGGCCATCTGTAAGTGCCTGAGCTCTTTGAACTTGGTTTAGTTGCAACCCACTACGTATTTGTGCTCGCTGTTTTTTGCTCGCGGTTTATTTGCTCTCAGTAGACGTTCATCACTGCAGCTCAGCCTTGAGGAGGGATGCTGCTGTCCCCAGCTCGTGACCTGTCGCAGTCCTATTTGCGTTGATACTTCACTTCTTGTTGAGAAAAGGAAATTGTTCCAGGTTGGAGACAGCTGTAAATTCTAATGGCTCTAATGGCTGTGATTTTGTCTTTGCAATTAGATTATGAAGACACTAGAGCTCCTGCCGATACCCAACAAGAACATGCTGGAGGAGAGCAAAGTGCTTCCGATTATTCAGCGCTGGGCTCAGACCAAGACTGCTGTCCCGCAGCTCAGCGAAGGTGATGGGTACTCGAGTGAGAACACGTCGCGGGCTCACACGCCTCTCAACACGCCAGATCTTTCCACCAAGCAGAGTGCAGAAGGTGACACGGATACCCCCAAGAAGCTGGTATTTCGAAGGCTCAAAATTATAAGCGAAAACAGCATGGACAGTGCAATCTCGGATACAACCAGTGAGCTGGAAGGAAAGGAAGGGAAAGAGGACCTGGACCAGCTGGAGGGTGCCCCGACAGAGGTGCCGGAGGAGCAGCAGCCACAGCAGGAGATCAAATCTGCTGCTGACGTGCCGGTGGAGAGCAGCAAACCCCAGGTTGTGGAGCTGGAGGCTGAGCCTGAAGTGGAGGTCAAAGAGAGCAACGGCGCGAAGCTGGAGGAGCCCATCACAATGGAAACGCCATCTCAAGATGAAGAGGAAGGCGTATCCGATGTTGAGAGTGAGAGAAGCCAAGAGCAAACAGACAAAATTGTAGACGTGAGCGACTTGGCCACCAGGCTGCTCGACAGCTGGAAAGACCTAAAGGTAAGAGGCACCCTGTAGTACCTGCAGCTCCACCACCTCCGCAGAGCTGCTTGCACTTCAGTACACACGGGGCTAAGATGCAGTCCTGTGGGTAAATCTTTGACAACTGATTGCTGTTTCTATGTAAAGGGCTTCTCCGGGTGCTTTCTGTATATATCCTTTCATTGCAAGCTACCCTGTCCGTGACTTAAAATAGATTTCGAGGTGTTGCTGTGTTGCACACCGACAGGAGCAGGTAATTCAGTCTGGCCACCACAAAGACACCTTAGTCATCTCATTACAATTTTTAGGCTGTTCAGGGGGAGGGCAGCTGTAAGTGATTGAGAGTCACTTCTCAACTGATCGGACAAAAGGCTAGCAACAGTGCAACAAGCATTTCTGGTTGAAGTGGCCCAGTATCCATCAGTGCTTAATACAAATTGACTGACCGGCTACTCTTAAATTAAGTTATCACAAGATTGTCAGCGTTTCCTGTTCTGCTAACATCTGCTTTACATCTGTAATGTATAGAGCCTCCAGAAACTCGTCTGTTGGCAATATTTCGTCCTCTCGATAGCACTTTTAATGCTGGGTTAACCTCTAGGTGTTTGTAGTTCGTGTTTAGATCAGGTAAATACTCCGATTTGGGGGTGTTAATCTAAGCCTTTAAAGACTGCTAGAATATGCAGCTGCTCACCATTTCACTTCCATCAAGAACTTCCTAGAGCAGATAACTTAAGAGAAGGGTCTGGGGGCTGCTGGTTGCCTTCTCTCCTCCCTGAGCAGCCGTCCCTGAGCACTGTAGGTGGCCTTCTTGGCCACTTAATCTTTAGCCAGCAGCTATCTGATGAAATTTAGGATGATGTTCTGTAACCTGCCACTCAATGCTTCACGCATTTTCTGGGGGTTTCTTTAGGTCTTTGGAAACTCCTCATGAATCTGCTGTTTCAATAGGGTTATATTCCTCGAGATGGCGAGGAGGCAGCCTTGCTTTTGAAGTGTAAAAGCAGCATTTACTGAGGATCCAGCAAAGCAAAGGCCCTGCCCTGCCCTGAGGCTGTAAGAAAGGGACCTTTGCAACTTCCACGAGCCACTGCCCTACAGCTGAGATGCAGCTGAGGCCCTGCCAGAGTTCTGCAGTGCTTCCAAACGGCCTTGGTGGAAAAGGTGTAGTGGAGGTCTTCTGCCCTTCTCTTAGTCAAGCATCTGCCCAGTTTTAATTAGTACTCTTTAAGCAAATTTACATTTTCCAATACATCATCTTGCTAAAGAGTTGCTTTATGCATTGAAATAGGTAATGAATAATGATTTAGAAGGGGCTAAAATGATGGGTGATGCCCGTCACGCAGTACCATGTGCAGATGGAGGAGACCACAGGGAGCTTTGAGTCCATAAACCTTTGCTTGTGTCGGTTAACTACCATAGGTGCAAACATTAACTTATAAGACATATCTAGAGTTTTGCATAAGACTTAAGGGAAATCTTACCTTAATCTCTGAATTCTTCAGAAAAAGCAGGTACTCTTGAACATTCGCAGAACTGTTTGAGCATAATCATTTGTGCCATAAATCTTACCGGGAGAGGAAGTGAGACTTTACCATACAAAATGTGAGCTAAAGGATATTTCTATAGAAAAGTTAGGCTGTGTTTCTTGTTTCTTCCCCCTCCCCTCTTTACCAAGTGGCTCTGCGGTATGTTGTTCACTGGGTTTTAATGTACAGACTTTTTAAATTCGTGTGGGCCTTATGGTTTCTTTATTTAAGTGACACTGTCAGGTTGAATTTATGGTTGAATTGAAACAGAGTCCTTTTCCATACGTCACTAATACCTGGGATCGCTTAAACGGAAAGCCAAGCTCGTTCCTAGTCCTGCGCTGCTTTTGAGATGCTCTTGCTTTGGACTACCCAGACTGTTATTTGCAGCTCGAGGTTTCACGTGCTGCAGTGTTTAAACTTCAGGCAGCGCAGGAGAAGCGTTTAAAAGCACTGACGAAAAGTGCAAAGTTGCACGAAATGGCTGGCTCCTCTAAAACATTGCTTTGAGCCCAATTTGATCTGGCAGTGTCATGCTGATGCCACGCGCTGGGCCCCGGAGGGCTTGGGGTTCCCTCTGGAGCTTGGAGGAGGTCGGGCGTGGGTACCCCGGGACCCGTGCTGAAGCCCGCGGTCGGCTGCGGAGCCATCGCCCGGCGAAGTGGCCATTTGGGATGTGGATTCACATCCCCTCTGTGGTCTGTTACGGCGTACTCACTAATTACCTCACGTCAGCGCAAGGATGCTAATAACCCGGTGCCGCGTGCGCTCGCGCTCCCAGGGGTGCAGGTGTCCGTCACGCGAGCTGGCTCGGCAGCGCTCCCCGCAGACACCGGCCCGGCCGCGCAGGGTCGCGCCGCAGCTCCGCGCAAAGCCTAAAACCTTTTCCTGCGGCGTGCTGTGTGCTGTGCCCGCTCGCGGCACTCGGAGTTCCCTGCCTCTGTCCGCCTCTCAGCCCCAACGACGCTGCTTGCTGGTTACCTGGCCAGGCCGCGGCAGCACAGCCCGAGGCGGCCGATTTCTAAGCCAAAAGACGAAGCTGGCCGGAGGGTGGCCGGGAGGGGGGTCTGAAACCTCGTAACTTAAGCTATGTCCTCTCCAGTCGTGCTGATGACCCCCTTGTAATTTCAACCATTTCCATCCAGCTTCTCAGGGCAGCAAGGAGCTTGTTAACATCACCAGCTGACCATGTGTCTCCTTTTCTCAACTCCATTTTCAACTCCGTGCGGAAGAAGGGAGAGAACATAGCGTGCATACGGTGAAGAAACGGGAAGATGGTTGGGAAGCTGGATGGTGCATGAGAAATATGATAGGTGAAAAGAGGACAGAGGTGGTTAACTCAGTGATGCCGACGTTATTTTGGTGCGTCCATTGCCGGCAATGGACGTCGCTCCGGGAAAATCCCAACTCCTGGCATGAAAGGATTAAGTGAGCTCTCTTTTTATATACCTCTACACACAGGACAGCTGCCTTGGCTTACAGGGCTCGTACACGCCGGCTCCGTAACCCGCAAGGAGCGGTGGCCGCTGCTGCACACCCACTGCAACACACCCACACCCACACCACCCGGCGGGGTAAGTTTTCAGCCTGGGCCTGTGCACGCGGTCCCTGCTCTCCGAGGAAACGGTGCACCCCTCTCCCCACGCTGAAAACAGACCCCGCGGGGCAGAGGCCGGTGAGCGCGCTCGCGGCAGGGAGCAGGCGGTGGGTCCGCGCCGCTCTTCCAGGCGCTTTAGCCCGCTGCAGCCCGAGGATCGCGCTCTTGTCCTGCGGCAGGTAAGGCCCCGTGGACGGGTGCGTACAGCCAGACCCGTGTCAGACGCGGCACGTGCTGCGGTGGCGAGTGGCTCCGGTGCTCTCCCCTCTTGGCATCTCAGAGCAGGCGTGTTCCAGCATCACCCACGCCTTCTGCATTAGGGTCGACACCCACAGGTGTGGCACGGAGGACGTGCGCGCCTCTGGTGTCTGGGATTTAGGGGTGTTAAGCCGTTAGGAAGCTGCAGTGGAGCTTTTCTCAACGCGCCCTTCTGGCGCTTTACGTCTCAGCAGTTAGGGCTGAGGGCAGGAGGGCACGTTCGGCGCTGAGCGTAGCGTGCCTCCGTGGCGCTGGTACTTCGAGGGCGGTCCGGCCACTGGGTTGCATCCCCGCTTACCCCAAAGCCAGCCTGCAGGTCTGCAGCTCCTCTGCCCGTCCCATGGGCGTCCTGCGATGGTCTGCTGTCTGTACATCTCTATCTATACATCCGTCCCTTAGAGAACCACAGTGCAGGATGGGTGTTGTAGCCGTGAGGCTCCACAAACCTTGTCCTTACTATTGGAGATTTATTTTTTTTATTTATTTTTTGTTTGTTTTAAGAAAAACCTTTTGAAAGAACCAAGTGTCTTGGATTTGAAGGATTTTAGTGGAACACTTGTGGCTTCATAAATATTTAGCAGTTCAAGGCTAAGGTAGCACCCTGACTGTTTGACTTTGGCAAGGTGGACTTTCTCTTTTGCAATCAAAGCACCCTTTTGTGAACTTAATTATTAGCCTGATAGGGATAGCAGAGCTTGGGTGGCCCAGGCAAGCTGAGCTTTTTATTTCCCCCGAGATAATCTCTCCAAATCACGTTTGACGCATCTCGATAGGGCAGCGCTGTGAAGCTGCTCTTGCCCGTCCTGTTTCCACACCAGCCGTCCTGGAGTGACTGGCTCTCGCTCCGGCACGCACATCGCGTGCTCTAATTAGGACGCTTGTAATTGGTTATAACTTACAGCAAGAAATAGTTTGTGAAAACAATAGGCACTGGTGAGTGGCCAGGCTGTTGCTTGTACTGGTTTTTTTTTTTTGGCCTTTATGTAAGGAAGTCTTGGGATCAGTCCTTGCTCCTCCGTACAGCATCGTGCTGTAGCTTCTTGCGTGTGCGCAGGGGACGGGGATGCGCTCGGGACGAGCAACTTCCCTGCTCAGCTGTGTCCACGCTGTCGTGCAGCTGTTTCCTTACGCCTGCCTTGGTGTCCATGCCATTGCTCTGCTCCAGTTCAGTGCCATTAAATCAAAGTAACTGAGGGCTAAGGGACAGATTTCCAGCGGGCGTTTAGTTAAGCGTGCTCTTCCTTCCCTTCTAGCGCTGTGGCCTTTAAGCCTGGGGACAATTCTCTTGCCTCTCCTGGGTCAAGGACAGTTGTGTGTGCAGCCCGACAGCCTCGATTCAGTTTTTTTGTCTTATGTTTGTAACAGACGTGAATCGCTTTTCTTTTTGTATCTAATTTTCTGTGTAAGTCCTTAAAAATTGTTCTCAAAGGTAGAGAACCATTCGGGCTCTGTTAGCGGCACTCCCATTGATTTAGCAGTAATGCACACTCGAGCTAGCAGCTTCCGTTTCCAAAAATAAAACAGGCTTTCTTTGGAGTTCTCCCTGCCTTGCGTCTGGTTTGACCACCATCTGGTTTTCATAGAGCGATGCTGACATATTCCTCTGTCTGTTGCTGTTTCAAAGGCTCTGCTGCCTCCACTCTTCCCCAGCCCGGTCCCGGCAGTTCTGCATCCAGTTAGATGCATACGTAGCTGCCATCCAGAAATACACAGCTCGCTGCCATGCAGCAGTTCGTAATTATCTTTGGCCATTTTTTCCAGCAGTTTCACGTTCCGCGTTCTGCTCTTTAATGGGAGAAATCTTTTTCGGAGCTGGGAAGTCCGGTGTAGCTGATCCCTCCTGTCCTCTCGCGCGCTGCGGGACCCCTGGGCCGTCTGGGTTCACCGGGCACCCCGTGCTCCGCTGGCTCCTCGCCGCAGCTGCTGCCTTTCTGCGGGCGGCTTCTGCTCGGCTGTACAGCGTGCTGCGCTGCCGGGGCCTGGGGAGGGGCCTTCTGGGGCGGGGGGCAGGAGGGAGAAAATAAAAGAGAAAATCCAGCGCCGACGGGTGCTTTGGGACGGCAGGAGCCGCGCTCCTCCTAGCGCAAGGCAGTGAGAGACAAAATCATCCCAAATAACTTGGCAGGGTCACGTATGCCGCTGGGATTCACCTTTGAGTGGGCTCGAAGGATGGAGTCTCGGAGCAGTTTGGGGCGCTGCTGTGCTGCATCTGTGACCTTTTGGGGGAAGCCACCTCTCTGTCCCACGCAGGTTTTCTTGGCTGACCCAGATTTCGTAGAATTGTGTAGGCTTTCCTATCCCAGGAACTTCCTTCCGCATCCCTCCCCACCCCAACCAGCGAGCTACCGCTTCGTTTCTTTAGATTTAGTTCAAAACACCCTGTGCATTTCAGGTGTTTGCATCCGTAGCGGATGCATGAGGGAGAGCAGGACAGAAGCAAAACGCGGCTTTAGCTGCGGGGCCGTGCCCCGTGCCGGGGTCTCTGGCCGACACCGGGCACAGCGCGTTGCTGAGCTGTGCTTGGAGGCTGCAGGCTCAGGGGAAGGTGCCTCGAGTCCTGCAGCGCGAGCAGCAATCGCGTGGAAGGCAGAGCCTCATTTCACCGAAACAAAAATCTTTTGGAAGGAAATGCACCGTTGTTCCTGTGCGATTTGAAAACAGGGAATCTTGGAGTAGGTTTTGTTTCCAAGCTAGATAATGGGTGTATCAGGCTTCGTTTAAAAAGAGGGCTGCAAAAACTATTTGAAAACAAAATAGGTATTTGACCCTCCTTTAAAAAAAATCTCTGCTAAAATCACTTTTCATAACCTACAGCAGCACTTTTGAAGTGGTTGTGACTTGTGACCAGACCACAACAGGATTTCTTATTCTTTCATTTATTTCACTGAAGGCAAATACATTTTTTCAGCCCATGGGGCACATGCTTTTTCTAAAACAATAAAAGTGTGATTCTTAAACCCAGGCTCTCGTTAAATGTGGTGCTGGAGGTGGGCACATTGCTGGAGGCTGATGTAATCTGGTGCAACCGGACAGCCCGGTGGAGGTGGCGGTCAAGTCATTTCCAACCAGCTTTAGAAAATAAGGGTTGATAGTTGGTATTTTAAGAGAAAATATTTTGTTTTGCTCTGAGGTTTCCTCCTGATGACCTAAGCCATTAATAAAGCAGGCTAGAAGCTAGCACGGGTCCAACTTGGTTTCTCACTGCCGGCCTCAGACCTGACCTCACGCGCCCTGGAGAGTCCCAGCGGCACCGAGGGACGCCCTGGACGGGGATTTCTGCCCAGCCCCGCTTCCTCCCTGTGCTTCGGTGCCTGAACTTGGCAGGAGCAGCGCAGCCCTCCTCCGGAGTTGTTTCAGCAGCAAATTTCTTGAAAAATGAAGATTACGTAAGGTTGAGAATCCTACAGTCAAGCTGAGCTAAAGCTTTGTATTTTCTGAGTTGAGGAAAGCTTTAAATACCAAGCTAGAGGTAGGCAATGCTCAACACGGGTGAAATAACAGCAGCAGCCTTCGCTCCCCCTGTGACTCCCCCTCTGCCTCATCCATACCCTAAATTAAAGGGTAGTTTAGTGCTACACTGAAGGCACCGTGGCGTTTTTCCCCTGAGGCATCAAGGTTCTGTTGGTGCCTTTGCTGTCGTATTGAGCACGAAGAAGTAACGCCGCGGCAGGCTCTGGTGCTCGTGGAGCGGGCAGGTGGCTTTGCTCAGTTTCTGACTTTGCTCGGTCTCTAATCCTAGGAAAGCACAAACCCTAACGAACCTGGAGATCCGGGATCTCAGCACATCGCACCAGAATAGCTTCTCTGTATGGCACTAGCGCTGTCTTCTATGAACTCGTCTTCGAGTGCTTTTCCTGGGACACTCTTGTACACAGCCTGTGTCAGGGATGCCCCGCATGCGTGCAGGCAGAGATTTCACCTCTGTGGCTGCTCGTCGCTCCTGTCTTTGCTCTTATTGCCGCTCGCCTGGCCAGTTCCCTTGTATTTGGCCAGAAGGCAGCAGGCTCGTCCCGTGCCGCTCTCAGACGGCTGGGTACTCCTGTTAACTGCTGGCAGTACTTCTGAAGGGAGCGGGTAGCAAGGGCTTGGTCCAAGCTGGAAATAAAAGAAAACCAGTCTTTCTTCCTAAGCTACCAGGACGCCAACAGTCAGTGATACAATATTATGTGCGTTTACATTATACATGTAGGATCATTAGCTTTCCTAGTGTGATATAATATTATTTGCTAAGTAACCACTGCTGCACAACGCGGTGGCATTTAACAGGAGCAGTGTGCTCAGCTGTGACAGTCACCGGCCCGGCGCTGCAGGACCAGCATGCCGAGAAAGTTGTCATCCTCATTTCCCAGTCCTGTCCCATTGGGCAGAATACCGGCCCGGGGCTGCTGTGATTAGAAGCAGTTCGAAGCGATCCGGCGCCTTTTACAATTGGGCTTTGCACAGCTGGGGGCACCGGGCAGAGCCTGTCCCAGCGCCGGCACAGAGCTCGGTGGGCAGCGGTGCGGGACGCGGCGAGGGGCCCGGTGCTGCTGGGGGGGTCAGGGCAGTAACAGCGGTGCCGGAGGGTAAAGGAGGGGCTTTTAGAGCAGCGCACTGCAGGATCGGACAGGATGATTAAAGGACGTGGCCGGAGGATGTTCTAAAAGCCCTTGCAAGGCATGCAAACCCTAGCTGAAAAAGCAGCTGCAGACTGTAAGCTCCCCCCAGGGCAGCAGGATCTCCTGCTGTCTCAAACTTACTCTGCCAGAAGGCCTAGGGCTAAAATGGATGTTGCTAAGGCTTGAGAAATGTGACCTGCCTTAAAATACATGCGGAATAAACTTGTTTTTTTTTTTAAATACATCACTTAGGGCTAGGAGTTGTACTAACATTTGGCTATGAGAAGGTCAAAAATGCTGCAAGTGAAGAGCAGCAGTCTTGGCTGTGCTGGGCCGGGAATTCCCTCTGTGCCATGGGGGGATATGGGGAAGGGGTCCAGCGGCACAGCAAGGCGAGCCGCCTGCTTTGCTTTGAGCTCCGGCGGGTCCGGGCTCAGCACAAGGATTCAGGAGAGCGCAGCGGGGCGTGAGCAGCACGCTGGGGCTGCGGGAGGACGGGTTCGCAGGGGAAGGGGAGCTGGAGCTGCCTCGCGCGTCTTCCTCTGCTCCGCGCCTCCGGCTCTGCTGCCCGGGCTGCGCGTTCTGCTCCTGCCTCTGGTTAGAAGCACGGGTGTAAAAACGCCGCTGGGCACGAGGGGGTGTTAAATACGGGACAAGTGAGCTTCTGGACAAGTCGGGGGTTATCCGGGACACGTCCCTTCTTGCAGGGACCTCGTGGGTGCTCAGGGGTGGTGGTGGGTGCCGGTGGCTGATCTCAGGGCGTTCGGGAGGTCCCTGCTTGGAGGGGTTCGCTCAGCCCTCGAGTTTGTCCCTGTGCCAGCAGCAGGGGAGCGAGCTCCGCCGTGCAGAACGTTACGGTGGTTGGGTCAGATGCACGTAGCCAGCTCTGTCGCAAGGGCAGGGATCGGTGGCCTCGGACACCCCCAAAATGGGACTAAGCTGGGGTCCCTGTCGGCCCCAGCATGCTGCCCTCGTGCTTCACCTCCGTTGTGGCTGCACGAGCACCAGGGCTGACAAAACGAGAGGTGGAAAAGTGTGGCTTTGCTTCTGGGGGTAGCTCATTCAGTTGCCAAAATCGTTCTTTATTCCAACAGAGCCCCGAGTTCAGGTGCTCGCGGCGCGTGGGTGGGATGGCCTGAAGCAGCGGCTGCCCCACTTGGCACAAAAGCCCCGCAGACTCATCAGGCGTGACATGCTGATGAAGGACAATATATAGAAAGCACCACAAAGATTTGCTTAAAAACAGAGCTTTGCTTCAAAAGACCCTTTTTTGGTGTTTGTTTTAAAGTTGCGATTGAATTGCTAGGATTAAGAGCTCTGATTCTTGCAGCCCTGTAGACGTTGGGGATGTTCTCACGTGGCCAGCTGAAAATCTGACTCTGGCTTGTGGCTTGTTTTGTAGGAGGTGTACCGAATCCCGAAGAAGAGTCAAGCAGAAAAGGAGAGCAGTGGTATGTACTCGTGTTTTTCCATATATTCCTACAAATCTGATTAATTTTCCCAGCGTGTGGTGTCAGGAGAGGTTCCCCCTTTGTAGCTGAGCTGCTGACCAGCGTCCCAGCCCCGAATCCAGCGTTTGATGTGGCTGACGCGTGAGCTGGCGCGCTGCGTGCGGGACGCCCTTGTCCGGGAGGTCAGGTCCCATTCTGGTTTCCAGTTCCACCTGCTGAACTACCTCCAACGCCTCGTCCGAGCGGTGTTGCTGGGCCTGTGAGATGTGTACGTCACCCCCGGAGCCCGCCCTGTCACCTGCACTAGGGCACAGCTCGGTTCTCCGTGCCGCTTACGCCAGTAGTGCAGCCTGGCGATGGTGAAGACGCAAAAGCTGGCTCTGGGTTTACCAGCAGCGCAGAGCGAATAAATTGGGTCTCCAGAGCACTACGATTGCCTTGGGGGCCCTGGTACCTGCCCTGGGCATGGCTCAAGGATTTTTTACAGCCTGGCTGCAGCCTGGTCTCATGGACTGAATGCACGTTTGCAGCTGGAAAGTGTTTTTCAGTTTCCCACGAAACGGGTGCAGTTCGTGTGCTCCGAGACCAGCCCGCAGTGCAAACCACAGTGTGGGGAGCTCAGAGAGCCGGTGGAAGAGCGTGCTCCTGATCCCACGTCAAACACCCACGGAGATGCACCCGGAGCGGGGGTACCCGAGCCACCCCTTGTGCTTCAGCCGTGGCCCCCAGGACGGCACCGAGCTGCCGAGCCCGGGACCCTCCTGAGCCACCGGCACCGCTCCTGGGGCCCCGCGCGGGCGCTGGGCTCGTCCTGCCGTGCGACGGGCTGTTCTGGGAAGTTCAGAGCTTCCCTTGGGGCCTGTTGCCTCTCTGCACGCCCTAGCGTTAATTTTCCCAAGGGCCGTTGGTGCATCGTTAGAGATGAGAGGAAGGAACGAGCGCTGTGAGTACAGCTGCTGTGGGAAGGAGAGCCCTTCGGAGCACGGCGTGAAAAACACTACCTGCCGGGCTCTGGTGGTTGTCTGCAAATCTCTCTCTTTTCCACCGACTCTTTCCCCTCACCTAAAATTATCTCAGAGGCTGGAAGCAAGGGTGCAAGGGAGCATTTGGGATTTTTGTTTGACCCGAAAACTCCTTAGTGGCTGTGAGAAGGTGCCCGGGCTGGGCTCCTTGCTGGCACCAGGGCCAGCATTCAGCAGCGCCCGCGCTGGGGAGGTACCGTCACCTGTCACAGCACGGAGCTCAAACCCACGTGGCACCTCCCGGGGACCCAGGAGGGGCTGATCCGTCCTGCAGAGCCGGGCAGGCGCCGGCAGCTGGGTGAAGGCAGGGAGGCATCAACGCGGCATGGCTTCGGCACGCACTGCTTTCCTTCTCCCGTGCAGGGCTTCTTCAGATCTGAGCCAGAGCTCCGTGGCTTTCAGTCCAGGCTCTGTGTCAGTGGCAATGTGCCTGGGGAAGTTCTTGCTTTACAGTCAATTTTTCGGGTGTAAAAGCACTTCAGGAGATCTGTGCTAAGGTCTGGAGCCACCGTTTTTTCCACTCTGGAACAGGTTTCCTGCCTAAAGAATGGGAGGAGGGGAAACTGGTGGGGTCTAAAAATAAGAGTGATGCATTTTCATCCATTAGGTAACAGCTCAGGAGCTGGAGAAGTATCTAAAAATAGAAATTAAAATGGAAGTTTTATTTTAGCCACGCTGTAGTCCTGAGGCTGATACAGAGCAACCTGTAATTTGTTTGAATGGAGGCTCTGTTGGCTGACACAGAGAAGCCACTGAGACTACAGGAGGGGGGAGTTAGAAATACACCGAATTGTAAAAATTCTCTCCTTTTACCCATTTCCCCTAACAGCCGACCGCGGGAGAGAGGCAGCTGGCCACAGGGATCAGACTCCCACTCCGAAGAACCCCGTCCTGAGCCGGGAGCGGGATCCCGAGCGGCAGAGCCAGAGCAAGGAGAAGAAGAGACGGAGAGATTCGCTGTCCCCGCCGTCCTCGGCGTACGAGCGCGGCACGAAGAGGCCGGAGGACAGGCAAGTCGTCCTGGTGCAGCCTTTGCGGCAAAGGTGGCCGCGCTGCCGGTCCGAGCGCTGCGTTTGCCTTGGTCTGAGAGCGCTGGGGGTGTGGTAGCGCTGCCGAGGGGAAGATGCTGGGGAAATTGGCCCTGGTGGTCTCTGGAAGCACACAGGGATGGGGAAGGAAATCTTCTCTTGGATGAACACCCTGTGCACGGCGAGTTGTGTTCCCTGGCCGGTAATTGTGCCTGGGGTTGTGCGGCTCCTTGGCATTAGGCAGCCTGTCCTCTGGGGACGTACGCCTTCATCTTCACGATGCTTTTTGTACTTTTGGGGGATTAGATGTTAAAGGAAGTTACATGTGGCTCCCATGCAGAAATGAGGGAAGGAGCCTCATGTGAAGGGGTCTTCAGAGTCCTTCCAAACCTGTGCCCTTCTTCTTCGCCACCTATCTCCACTGTACCTGGGACACACAGTTCTGAAGTTAAGCTTGCAGCAAGCCCATGCCTGCACGAGAACTGGCAGCACCCAAGCCAGACAGGATTTCTAACACGAAACAACTTCCTCGACCAAACGGGCGTCCCACAAAAGCCGCGAGCCAGCTGAGCACTGCCGGGAGGAGGGATGCCGAGCAGCGCTGCTGCGCTGCGACCGCTCCTCCACTGTCCCAGGGAGCGGCAGCGAGGCGGTGGGAAGGCCCTGGGGCTGTTTGACTTCGTGTTTCGTGTTTCTTCTTCGCGAGCACCCGGTTGCCCGATGCAGCCAGCGATGGTCCGGGTGGGCTGGTGGTGCTCTGGTGTTCTTTACAGCACGTTGAAAAGCAGAAAGCTCTTCCTAGACACCAGCTCCCCAAACACGCTGGCAACCAGATAGCAAAGCTTCCACAATGCGGTGCTTACGAATGGCACAGGGAGCAGAGAGGCTGGCAGCTTGGAGTCTTCCTTTTTCCCCCCATGTTGTATGTTAGCTTCCACTTCTGTACTTACCCTGAGTGTGTTTTGCAAGGGACAGATGAGAGGAAGTGTGAGGATGCCAAATCTACTTAGATATTTTTAAATACAGGTTTTCTAGGGAAGCAAGGCAGGAAGTACATAAACTAAAGTGATGATACGAAGGTGCTTTCAGTTGCAGTGTACACGGGTGCTGAAGATGTTGGATAGAGAAGAAAAGCAAACAATCGACTTCTGTGGCAGTAGCACGAGTCGTGCCCCTCGGCGTGAAGTGCCACTGCCGAGCAGTGCTGGTGCCGTGGGCGTGCGGAAGGGTTGGGAGATGCCAGATAACTGCGCTATAGGAGACCTCTCGTCCTGTAAAGCTGCCAGGTCCTGGCCATGCAGGAGGAGAGAATATCTAATTATCAGACATTCAGGAGCCTCCCCACTTGTCAGTGGGAATCTGATCAGCGCGGCGGCGCTGACAGCTCTTGAGAGCTGCCCTTCCCTTTTCCTTTGCGCTCAAACCATCACTTGGGTGCTCTTGGAGCCTTGGCAGGGTCCCAGGGCTGTCTCCCCAGTGGCGGCCGGACGCAGAGCAAACCTCGTGGCTTGGAGATGGCCACAGCAGAGCGTGGTGGCGATGGCTGGACCTGGCTCTGGAGCCCATCATCGGGCCACTCGTGGTACCCAATGCTCCAGCGCCCATTGGAGGCAGCGAGATCCCGATGCTGCTCCTGGTGCCCGATGCTCTGGTGCCAGGGTGCAGGGCTCTGGCTGTGCAGTTTGCAGCAAAGTGCGTGTCTGTATGTCAAGCCCGTCGTGGCATTTTGCATTGTATTCAGAAAAGTTGTTAAATGCAACCCCGTCGCTGTTTAAATTACCCCAATGGCACTTCCACTGGTACCATTTTTCATTGTTTCTCTTGCATGTGGGTTACCAGTTTTCCTTACTCGAAAGTTCTTCATTAATTAAGAAAAGGAAAACATTACACGTCTTGTGTTTCAGGGAGACTTTAGATCATATTAAAGGCAGTGCGATTACCAAGGAATCTCCTTTACGGAAGTCAGCTTCCTATTGTCCCTCTTAAATAGGATCTAAAGCAACATAGTAATTAGGGAACAATTGATGGTGAGTCAGCCAGACGAGCATACTTTTGTCCTCGTAGCAAGCTTTACTGGGAAAGTTTGAAATGTCTGCGTAAAAAAATAAGACACAAATCTACAATACTGTAATTATCCATTTGGAGGATGGAAACATCGCAGATGGCTGGGGCAGAAGTGGGGAGAGCTGAATAGCTGCGGTGTGCCAGGAGATAGGAAAAAGGGCCGAGTAATTGGTGTACTTGGGTGAGGCGAATCCGGCGGGGTGCAGGGGAGGGTTTCCAGCCGGGGACGAACAGAGCTCGTTTGCAGGCGCGGTGGGAGAGCTGGGCAGGAGGTGAGCAGTCCTGCAGTAGTGCTGACACTAACAGGTCTCTTTTCCTGGAGGACCGTCAGACAGTGTACATGGCGTGGCCACTTTCAGGTATTAAAAAAAACCTTACAATAGACTTGAAGCCATACAGTTCCATTAGACCATATAATTCCTACCCTCCAGCGTTTTGGAGCTTTTTACCCCTGGTCATAGCAGTTACCCTGTGAAGGACCCTCGGCAACAGCAGCTTTAGGAAGCTCTAACCCACCTCTGAAGTCACCAGCACCCGTGTTTCCTTCGTGGTCCACGGGCCGTAAGTTTGCCTCCGCTCTCCATCAGGTCCAGTTGTTAGTAGGGAAGGCTTGAACTTCCCGAAGCAGAACGGGAGAGCGATGTGAATTGGAGCGCAGGAGGAAGAGGTGGAAGAGGAGTGTGAAGGACTGGAGCGGACAAAAAACAAAACAGGGAGAGGGTTTGCATGAACACAGACTGCTGTGAGTTGCTCCATGCTAAATCCTCAATTTTCTTCTGTCTGTCCCTTCACGCAAGCTGCCTCTCATGTAAACTCTCGAGGCAGAGCCAGGAAAGACTTTAATTATTTAAATTAAACTCTTCATGTCAATGAGGTTCACATTAACAGATGCTTGCAGCTACTCTGGGAATGTGAGGAAATGAAGGGACATCTTAAGTGTGTGTGTTGGTAGCAATGTGCTTTTGATATGTGAATTGAACACATGAACGTGAAGTTAGTATATTAAGAATATACGGGATGCTTTATAGAATCCATTATACTTATGGCTGCAAACCATTTTTGCTTGTAATCCCTGTTTTACTACACTTGTAACTTCTCAAAATATCCACCTTTGATCTGAAATTTTCCATGGCTGAGGTCTGATCAAAGTCCCTAGNAAAAATCCCTCCAGCTGCTCTGCATCTAGGATGAAAATTCTTATTCTTTAAAAAAAAAAATCCATCCACACGTTATTATTTTTTAAGCTAAAACTGTGGTCTAGTAAATAGCATAACTCTAAACAGAAATGCGTTGTTTGCAATTCCATTGTTCTTAGTAATGTCTGCGAGTCCGTCTGCAGCGCGGTGCTCGGGAGGGGCGTACCGGCGGGCTGCGGCACGTGGGCGCCTGCCCTGCGGGCGCGGGGCTTTGTCTCCCAGCAGGAGACGGAGGGCTTTAGCCCGGTGCAGCTCGAAGTGGTCCCTCGGTGAGTGATGCTCAGGGCCCGAAAGCCAAACACCACGAGGCAAGGCGTCGGCAGCCCACCGAGGAGATAACGGCGTGGGGCATTTGGGGGAATCACCCTGTGCTGTTGACCGAGGTCCCTTGTTCCTGCTTGTGGGAACCTGGAGCAGAGCCTCGAGCATGGGCTGGAGCAATGGTCCAGGGGGCTCCTTGCTTCTGCCCTCTCCCGTGGGTTCCCTGTTGGCCGTGGGACGGTGGATGTGGCCTCCCCTCTGCTGCTGCTGGCCTTTCGGGTCCCGCAGCCTGGTTCTGCAGCATCTCTGGATCTCCGTTAGCTCCAGCAGTGGCAGCGTCCTCTGCGCTGACCGCCTGCTCGGCCAGTGCTGCGGGCTTCTTGCTCCCGAGCGAGCTGGACCAGTGGCTGTTTCTCCTCTCTGTGGCTTGCCACGCTTGGTCAGGCAGCTAAACCCAAATATTTTTAGCAAGTGATGCTGCTGTAGCGCATTTGTTGCCCGCAGGTGTGCATGCCGTCGGCGGCAGCCCTCTCCTTGCTGCTTGGTGCCCCGTACCCACAGCTTGCTGAGGTCTCACGAAGCGTTGTCTTTTCTTTCTGTTGCAGGTATGACACGCCAGCGTCTTCGAAGAAGAAAGTCCGGCTCAAGGATCGCAACAAGCTATCCACGGAGGAGCGCAGGAAGCTGTTCGAGCAGGAGGTGGCCCAGCGGGAGGCCCAGAAGCAGCAGCAACAACTGCAGAACCTGGGCATGACGTCCCCCCTTCCCTACGACTCCATGGGCTACGGCACGCCCCACCACAGCTTTATCGGCTACCCGCCCGGCTACCCCATGCAGGCCTACGTGGACCCCAGCAACCCCAACGCTGGCAAGGTGCTGCTGCCCACGCCCACCATGGACTCGATGTGCTCGCCGGCGGCGTACGAGCACCCCCAGCCCTTGGTCGGGCACACGGTGGAACCGACCCTGACTGCTCCCCAGCCGGTACCAGTAGTCCAACATGTAGCAACGACGATGGAGGTCACGACTCCGCAGTATGTAGCACAAAGCGACAGCGTGGTCCACCAAGAAGCCAACGTGGCCGTCCTGCCCGTGCCCGCTGCGGGACCGGTGCAGGGCCAGAGCTACGGGGTGTGGGATTCCAGCCAGCAGACTGTGGCGGTGCAGCAGCAGTACTCGCCGGCCCAGTCCCAGCCAGCCATATATTACCAGGGACAGACCTGTCAGACTGTTTATGGGGTGACATCCCCCTACTCGCAGACGACCCCGCCGATTGTACAGGTAATCCCCGGGGGAAAACGTAAGGTGATGTTTTCAGGCACGGCATGGCCCAAAACAGCCCCAAAAGGAGGGGTGCCAGCCTGCAGCTGGGAAACACTTTGTATGTTCCCCCTTCGCTAGTGCCCGTCTGGGACCGTCCTGCCTTGCTCTAGAGTTAAGCTGCATTGCGGAGATAGCATTCCACCCCAGAGTCCGAGAGAAGCACATTTATATAGCTTACTTTCTGTGTCCAGACGCAGTGCATCGTAGTCACTGGGGCCAAGCAGGAGTTCCCAGCTGGGCAGAGGTGTTTATCAACCTGTTCACCAAGTTACGTCCAGTTATTTTTTGGTTGTCGATCCTGGTGAGTGGATATTTCTTGGTAAGAGCTGCTACTGCCACCGAACACGTAGGCAGTGAAAGATGGAGGTGTGAGCTTGCCTTCAGCAGACTTGTGGAAGCAGGGTCTGGAGCTACCGGTTCTTGTATGGCTCAGGCCCCACAGACCAACCTTTTGTTTCTGTTTCCTTCGAATTACGCGGCCCCATCGGTCAGGCTCGGCTGGAGCTGTGAATAGTTGTGCAGAAATTCTTTCTCAGCCTGCTTTGTCTTCCTTACCAGGAAGTGCACAGCTGGACAGCATCTTGCCGGGTCTCCCTCTTCCTGAAAGCGATACCCAGGCCATTTTATGACTATGATTTTATGGTACAAAGATCATTTGCTTGAATCCAGCCTCAGTCACTGGTTACTGCTGTCTGATTTTGATGTGATCTGCCATTAGTCCTTCGGGACGCGAGGGTCTCTTCCCCTTAATGTAGCAGCCAGCTTTGTTTCCCTTACTCTCCGTAAAACAGGGGTTAGCACAGGTGGGCATCGTGGCATCAGGACCGGTGCTCGGTGAGGGTGCGGAGATGATCCGTTTTGAATTTCCAGCTGGCATATCTAGCTCTGGGGTCACGCTGCTTGCCAGAGCACATCACTGCTGGGGCTTCCCTGGCGCTTTGGGGAGCGGAGGCACTGGTGGCACCTTGGGCTGCCCCCTGTGGCACACAGGCAGATCTTCCGAGGACCGAAACAACGTCGTGTTGGAAGCGCTGAAGGATGAGCTCTCATCTTCCTTGAAATACTCATTCAACCGAGAAGTAAATGCTTTTCCTATAATAGCAAAGCGAGTTCGCCAGGAGGGCACAGTGCAATGTCTGTCGTGTGTCGGGGCGCAGTTCCTGGTGTTGTGTGCACACCGAAGGAAGGAAGTCACGCGAGCTTCCTTGGGACTCGCAGTTTAAGAAGTAAGACAAGGTAAGAGCTCAGGTCCTGGGGATATCCAGTGATCACGAGGCTGTCGCACATCTTGCTGACTTCTTCTCCAGTGAGGAGCATCACAGGCTGCTTTAAAAAAAAAATAGTGAAACTGCCTTTCTTTTGTTCCCGAATTCTTCCTGGCTTTGAGTGTTAAAGCTCAGTGTCACCAAACCTCGCTTTGCTACCTCCCATGGAGGAGGCAGTTATAGAGGCTGTGCAAAAGCTCCCCGTAACTTCTGGATCTTGGTGCCTGGAGGGGAAAATTTGCAGATCTTCAAGCACTTTGGGGGTCTTCCTTGAACCTTTTCCTTTTCTGTGTTTTTCCATCCTTGGGGCTTTTTGAATTTTGGACAATGGAGAGCAGACCGAGATGTGTTGCAGTGAGGCTGAGTGATGAAACCTTTCTGTGTTGAGTTTCTCTTGCCTTCCTTGCACATCTGATGATTTCAAGGATCACCTCGAGTTGGTCAGAATCGCTCTGTTTTTTCTGTTGGAGCTCACTGCACGTTGGAAGTAAGCAAGGGTGGATTTCATCTGGAGCAACACAGGACGGTGTTTACCTGATGCAGGATGCAGGATTTCACCAGGTGTGCTTCACATGCTGCCTGAGGACAGTTCTGTGCCCGATCTTCCTTTCTTCGGTGCCAGGAGGTCTGAGTGATCCCACTGCACGCTTTGTCGTCGTGCGTGGTCTTCTCGGTCTGCAGGTACAGCCTGTCTCGGGGGCCTGTAGCTGTCCCAAAGAAACGCTTCGGTGACTGAAAGCCTCAGGTTCAGCGGAGGAACAGGGGTTGCACCCGGAAGGGTCGGTGCTCCCCTGGAGAAGTGCCCTTTTCCTTGGTTTTCTGGTGGGCGTGGGAGGTGGCACTGGCAGTGAATTTCACCAGGGGCAGCTGCTGTCTCCTGGTAAGTGATGGAGGGACACATCCAGCCTGGGGATCCCGCTCTGAGGACGTCCTGATCTGCAGGGATAGCACATAGGCCGTGCGGGCGTATCCTGGTGGTGAGCGCTGGTGCTGTTCTGCTTTGCAGGCCCTGCAATACCCGCTCCCGCTGGATGTGTCGGAAGTTTATTCGTGATGGACGTGCTGGGAAGCGGTTGTTTGCTCAGCGCTGCGCTGTGTTCCGCTCTGGATGGAGTGTCCTGAGCCGAGAGTCAGTGTTTTACTCGAAAGTCACAGATCTGTGCCCTTCAAGCAGAAATTTAGATAAGGTCACTAAAACCCTTGCACAGCTCAAACCTGCGGTGATGTGTTGGACTAATTAGCAGCGTTAACCCTTTTTTTTGCCTCCGCAATTGGGTTTTCAGTAAGGGAAGCTGTACCGTACCCTTAGCCCAGGCTTCCCAGGAATGGATGCTGACCCCGACCCCTGTGCTCCGTTGCAGAGTTACGCACAGCCAGGTCTCCAGTACATCCAGGGGCAGCAGATTTACACCGCTCACCCGCAGGGAGTGATAGTTCAGCCACCAACCGCCGTAACCACCATTGTAGCAGCCGGGCAGCCTCAGCCCATCCAGCAGGTACGGCTCAGCGCGCAGACACGTCGGGGAGGACCGGGAGGGTTGGTACACGTGCGCTCGGGGTTCGGGTGACTCCCGGGATGCTGTGGGATGCTGTGACAGCGGTGGCAGTGCCAGCTGCAGGAGCTCCCTTGCAGGCTGCTCACCTCTGGGCTGGCTGGGGGCATCAGGCAGCCGACAGAAGGGTTTTGGGGGTGTTGAGCCCAGCTTTGTTCCCTCGGGTGCCAGGAACGTGGGCCAGCACACCCAAGAAGGCTGCGTGTGGGAGCACAACGGCACCTGGGGGCAGTTTGGGCTGCTTTTGCTGCTGCAGCCTCCCATCGGAACTGATGGCCCGTTTGTTTTTTGCATTGTGTGTGCTGCTGTGAAGGATTTAAGAGCACTGGTGGCAGCGTGCCTGTATTTGTAAGCTCAGGGTGTGAACAAGGGGCTCCGAGGGGCATTTGATGAAAAGCGAGTGAAACGTTACGTTGTCGCTTCCTGGCACAACACCAATGCCCTTTGCAAGTTTTACCTTCAAAAAGCCTTTGTCGCGGGGGACAGAGCTGTCAGGAGTGCTCTGACCCGCTGCCCGTGTGTTTCTGCTGTCACTTCTGCGGTGTTTTTAGCCAGAGCTTGTGGTGACCAATAACCTCCTGGACTTGCCTCCGCCGTCCCCTCCAAAACCCAAAACGATCGTCCTGCCGCCCAACTGGAAAACAGCCCGAGATCCCGAGGGGAAGATCTACTATTACCACGTGATAACGAGGTAAGCGATAACGAGGTAAGCCTCGTGGCTGCTTCGGGGCTGAGCTTGCTCAGGCGAGGAAGCGGGTGGAAGAGGGATGGATGTAGCGAGGGCTGCGGGGTGCTCGTTAGCGCTGTGGGCGGGAGGCGACAATTGCTCAGATCGATCCCTCACCCCCACAGCGTGGCCCAGGGACAGAGCCTGGGTTTGTGTGAGCAGCAGCGGGACGATTGCACTGTCGCGTTGCAGACGCCCTCCTTGCAAACGGTGCCTTCGGCCTCGCGTGTGTCGGAAATAGTGACGGGTCGAAGGCTTCTCAACAGCGCGGTGCTGGCAGCCTGGGGTCCCAGCCCCCCGTGACAGATCGGTGGCGAGGGGCTCCGCTTCTGGACGTCCGACTGTACAGATCCCTCACGGTGTCCCTGCGGGCAGCAACTCTCTCCCCAGCCCCTTGGCCACGTTGCGTTTATTTCTTGTCAAATCTTTTGTTCCCAACGCTGGCTTGTGGCTCTCGCTCTCTGAAATACCCGCGTGGCTTTGGCGATGGTGCCAGGCAAACAACCCCCATCTGCGGAGTCTTTTCAAGCACTTGGGAGCCCTGTGGATGGAATGCCCCAGGGACGCAAGGTCCCTGGCAGCCCGGCTTGCTCGGGGACAGCTGAGTAGTGGTGTGCAGCATCACAGGGATCTTTTCTCACCCTTGTCTTTTCCATCTCCCTAGCTGAGCGCTGGGGGTTTTACCCATACCTCTGTGATCAGGTCTGTAAGGTATGGTGTTTCTGGATGAGTACCTATGAACTTCTCTAAAATTAATATCATAAATTCTATACTTCTTGAAATGTTTTTTTTTTATTTTTTTATTTAAAGCTCAAGTGAGATCTGTGTGGGAATTCGCCTTTCTGAAGGGTTAAGCCTGAGTATTTCCATGCAAGTCCTGACAGTGTCTTGATGCAGTTCTTGTTACTTGCACGCGTTTTCTCTGCAAATGTCTTCTCAGCCTGTTTGTACTCCTTCCCGCTACCTTCAGCATCAAGAGCTGCGCCAGCAGCGCAACGGGAGCCCTTCCGAGCCCAGGAAATGAAAAAAAGCATTTATGCTGAGCGGGGATCGGGCTGTGGTTTGGAAGTGGAGACACAACCGAGCCTTACCCGTTGGTGAGGAACACCTCCTTCGCCAATCTTCCGCAGTTACACCAGCAGCCGCTACTGGATTATAGTTAATCTTGACCTTTTTAGGGGAACACATGCGGGAGGGTTTCTGTAAATCCTTCTCTTACTTGTATACCTTCAGACAGGACAAGGCCAGTAGAGGAAAGGAAATCCTACTTGTCAATACACTTCGTTATTTGAATATTTCATTTTACTTAGCAGCCAAATAGTAGGTGTCTGACATCAGGTATATGACGCAGCGCGTGGAGAATTAAGCAGTATGCTGAAGCACACGGGGCTGCTTGGAACAAGCAGATTTTCTTGTTTCTCCACAGCATTTCCTAAAAAGTAAAAAGCCAGGAAGCAGGGCAGGGTTTCTGAATGTAGCTCAGAAAACCCAAGAAGCTGGGACTAGCGCCTCGGTGCAGGCCTCCAGGTTCTTTACACTGCACAGAAGAGCACGCGTCCCAGCTTCACGCAGTCGCGGAGTTTGGAGATGGAAAATAGTTGCCGCGTTAGGTCACCCCCGTACCTCACTAGGGCTGCTGGGGATCTGTTCTCTTCTCATCCCTTTTGTTTAGTCTGCTTTTAGGCGAGTCCTCCTGCCTGCTGGCGAGCCCCGTGTTTGCCCTGCAGTGCCACCCCGATGTCGGGCAGTGACAGTGACCTGTCCTGCTGGCTCTGCTTTCTCCCGGTCGCGTTCCTCCCCCGGCGTGTCTTCCTGCTCCCCGGCACCACCCCGTGTTTGCTTCCAGATGCTGCCGGCCGCCCGCTCCCCTCGTGCCGCTGTCCTCGGCTCCAGGGCAGCAGCACAAACGCCTTCGCTGACTTTTTCCATCTTGAGAAAGTTCAGCCCAGTTCTCTCCATCCCGCCCCTGTGCGAGGGTGGTCCATCTCTTCCCTTGTCGTCCATCCGTCAATCCTTTCAGGCTCCTGTTCGTTCTTGAGGCTTTTCTCAGGATTTCTGGTCCGCATCCTTTCCGCCGTGAGCTACCCGTGCCCCAGCCCTTGGCCTGAGGTGCTGCTGGCCTTCGTTCTGCGGAACAGAGCGCGCCTTCGGCCTTCCACACCAGAATCACGGGCCTTCTGTTTCGTGCCTGCGGCTCACTGCCCTCGATCCCATTGGAGGTGTCGCCAGTGACACAAAATTGTGCAAATTCTTTTTTTAAAGATGGGTTCTCCTTGCTTGGCTTTTGCTGCCTTCTGCAGCTGAGCAGCCTGCTCTAAACTAATCAAGCTGGCTGCCCATTAATTGCAAGATAGGGCTGTTTGCTGCCCCTGTGCAAAGAGTTAACGTGACTGATGTGGACCAGACGCCGCAGTCGATGGGCTGAACATCTCTCCGTGGTGCCAGCAGAGCTGCCAGTGGGGTGATGCATTCCTGGGTGCTGAGCCAGGTAGAAAGTAAGCAGGGATGGGTCCCTTTGAAGGGGTGACAGCGGTCTGTTTGTTCTGCAGGCAAACCCAGTGGGACCCTCCGACGTGGGACAGCCCGGGGGATGATGCCAGCCTTGAACATGAAGCAGAAATGGACCTCGGGACTCCAACGTACGATGAAAACCCAATGAAGGTAAGCGTAGTGTCAATGAGGGAAGGTTGCCACCATCTGCGTGATAGCCCACGCGGACAATCCTGTGTCTCGTTCCGCGGAGCCTGCTTGCAGAAACAGCATGTGTGCAAGCTGCGGGGTGCTGGCTGTGGTCTGTGGACTGAGGGGGTAACAGAGGGACAGCAGTGACCCGAGATAAGCTGTAATGGCCATATTGACCCTTGTTATTTTGTGCTTTAAAATAGTGCTAAAGGATCAATGGAGTTGAGTTGTTTTCTCGGCACCTGATGGTTTTTGCAGTCTCATGGGGGTTCCCTTCAGGTCTGGGGAGCCCCTGTGCTCCCTGGTCTGTCTGGTAGCCTCTGAAGAAGAGCTTTTCCTTGTGCTGCCAGGTTTTCCCTGGAATAGCTCTGCTGACAAATAGTCGAGCACAGATTTTCATGATGCTCTCACCTCCTCTTCCGACTGGCGCACAGTGAGCTGTGCTGGTTGCTGAGGACCCTCACGCTCCTTCGCAGCAAGGCCGGGCAGCAGACGCATCTCACCTCCCGGCTGTCTCGCGCGGGGGCAGAATGTCTCTGGCTGGCTGCAGATGCTCTGCCCGTAACGCCGCGCGTTGCTGCGGCGTGGGAGCTGGTGCCGCACCATAGGCTGTTTGCAACCTCACGTGAGGAGGTGGCCCAAAAAAGCCCACGGGGACAACATCAGAACAGGAAAACCTAACGGTGCAGCGCAGCAGAAGCAGCAGAGGAGCTCTGTGTTACTTCCACCACCAGCTGGCTTTCTGCTGTTGCAGCTTTCCTCCTGAGCGCTGCAGGGTCCCCATCTGTCACTCGCAGGGTGTAAAACGGCGTGTGACGAGCTCCTGCTGTCAGAGGTGGCACCCGAGGGGGTTTGGTTTTCAGTTAGGTCCCTCCATGGGCACATCTGCGCGAGTGCTTGGGCAGGGGAGGCTTGGCTGGGCCTCTGCGGAGGAGGAGAAGAAGGGAGAGAGAAGAGCCATGGAAAGAAAGGTGGTTTCAGGTTGTAACGTTGGGAGCGGTCCCGTGCCTCTCTGGCACGATGTGTTATACCAGAGCCTTTGTGCTGTTGGTAGGCGGTGGTACCCCCAGACCCAGGACTGATTTTGCGTTAGATGCTGAAGGCAATGCCTCCCTGCTCTGCTGCAGTCGCTTTTCCAGACTTTCCATTTGCTGCCAGGATCCTGAGGGTTAATGCAATCCCTGTAACGCCTCCGAGTACTTCGGCTGGGATTCCTGGAGAGTTCACTTAAATGTCATTATTTGCAAATATTTATCTGCCTGTAAAAAAGTTAATTAGAAGATGAACTAAGACCTGGCACACGCTGCTCCGCCGCTGAGTGTTTACTTCTGCGAATCCAGAAAAGCCTTTTAATGATTTTTGTCCCGGGTCTGCCTCCCGCATCCCCTGCCTGCATCCCACTGCAGCTCTGGGAGCCTCAGGACCCCGCCAGGGTGTAACGGAGCAAACAGTCACGTCCCCGAGGCGATGCACCAACACACGCGTGCCTTGGGACTGCAGAGGCTTGCTGGATTTTTTAGGTGGTCTTGGGGTCCGCGTTCAGTAGCGTGCAGTGAGTCTCCAGCGTGGCTGTGCGCTGCGGTGCTTTGGCTGATTTCTGGCTTTGTTGTGCTTAGCAGAAGCATTACAAATTGAGCTCGTGGGGCTTTATCAACGCTCCAGATGACTCGAGCTGAAAGAGCAACAAATACTCATATCTTGCCCACCTTCTGCAGTGCGCGTCACTTGGATGGGAAGTCTGCCCTGTGCCTGCCAGCAGTCTCTGATCGATCCCAGTTTATCTGCTCTTGCCTCTGCTCCTGCGCTCAGGTTGCAAATTGCTTTCAAAGAGTGTCGGCATACAGAGCGAGACGCGCTTTCTGCTCAAACCAAATCCAGTTTGCGTAACGCATTTACCAAACAGACCTTATTGGAGCCTCCAGGAGGAGGACTCACCAAACAGGACTAGCCGTACGCTGCATCCCCGCGGGGGCGGTTTGCAGCTGTGGCTGTACGAGCGAAACCCGCGTGGTGTGGAGCAGCCTGAAGATACCTGGGAACGTCCCTTGATGAGGCTGCTGGGGCTGGGCTCTTCTGAGCAAGGAAATCCACTTGTGCTTGCGCGTGGCAGCGGGCGAATCTTCCAGGGTGCAGACTTCAAGGGTCTGAGAGCTCCTTCGGGATGACAGCCTCCTCTGCTCATTGGTGCTCGGCTTGTGTCAGGCAGGGAGGATTTTAAGCCGTGTGTAAGCTCGGTGGGCAGGACGGGTCTCAGCAGCAGGTAAGGGCCAGCTCGGGCTCTTCTCGGAGGAGCGCTGCCCACTGCCGCTCTCCTGGCCGGGTGAAGGCGAAGCCGCGGCTGACCCGCGGGGCTGCCGTGCCCCGTGCCCCGCGCCCGAAGGCTTCGCTCCGCGCGGACCGGAGCTGGGCGCTGCTGCCGGGGGGTCGCTGCTCGGGGACCCCTGTGCTGGCAGGGCAGCCAGGAGGAAAAGCAGGCGCCTGGTGTCTCCGGCTGGCCGGGGGGCAGAATCCTTACCTTCAGGTGCAAAACTCGTCTGAAGCCATCTCGTTCCTAAATTAGTAGCAGACACGCAGTTTTGGCTGACCTTAGGCTACGTCTTGCCGTACGGTGACGCGTTTCTTGCTCACTCTAGCACTTTAACTCTTTTTCTTCCCAGGCCGCATCATCTGGGGTTTTTTTTGGTTGTAGAAACGGGGTTGAATTCCTGCGTGTTCAAACCGGGCGCTGCTTGGCTGTGGCTCGCGATGCGGCGCCTCCGTAAAGATGCTTCCTTCAGCTTCCGCTCTGTGTGCTGAAATGCAGCCTCATTCCTCACGTTTTTTTCCTCCTTTTCCCCACCCCGCACCTTTTCCGGGAGAAACCGGGGCCAGACCTGCCAGCCCCGAGGGCCCGGCAGCTGCCGCTGCTATTCCAGGCTGCGCGACCCGGCGGAGCGGCGTGCCGGGGCCGTGGCAGTTCCCCCGGAGCGCGCGTGTGCAACGCGCTGCTCGGCATCATCCGCTCGCTTCTCCGCGCCTGCTTCTGTGTCCCAGGGCGCATGGAGAGGCCGGCACCGTCGGGGCATCTCCCGGCAGCTGCGGGAGGGCAGCGGGCACAGGCTTCTCCTCCCGATTTCCCTGGATCTCCCCGGCCTCAGTGCCCCCCAGCTTCCCTCTCCTGCTCCCCTCCTATCCCGCCCCAGCCTGACTTGCCCTCCTTGGCATCTTTGCCATCCCCTCCAGCCCCGCTCTGCTCCGGAGGGTTTTTGCAGCAAGGCTCACAGTTTGAGTGCCTTGTTTGTCTTTTTGCCTTTGCCTGCGTTACAGTTTTCCTGGCAGGCGGCGCAGCTTTGGACTGCAGCAGCGCTTTGGAGGGGCTCGGAGGGAAGAGCTGTGGTCAAACCAAGGCAGGCCAAAGCCCTGGAACGACGTTTGAGTAATCGTAACCACAGATCCGTGTCTCATCGCAACACGAGCCCGTGCTACTGTATTTCTGTCCTAACTGTGGCTCTCCAAGCAGAAAAAAAAAAAAGCAGAAAGCATGTCACTAAGGCGGTTTTTATGTTAAAATAAAGATGAATCTTAGCATGGGGAGAGCAGATCGCCTTTCCACAAGAAGCAGCTCAGGAAGCATTGCTCCTCTTCGCTCCCCCCCAGATGCAGGCACCGATCGCCCTCCGTCCCACACACGGGGCCGGGGCAAGCCCTCGTGTGCCGCCTGGCCGTGGCCGCGGCTCCTGCACCGGGGCGGCAGCCTGGCGGGGCTCGCGGTCCTTGAAGCTCCGGCACAATGCCAAGTGGCCCACGCTGGGTTCACAGGCGGCACGGTCGCATCGTTTCCTTCAAACGGAGGACAAAGCCCTGGGAGGCGTTTCGGGTTATGTTCCATCCCGAAACCGCGAGCGGAGCCCCCCCTCCCTGTGCAGGAGGCTGTGGCACGGCATCGTAGGCGAGACGCGAGCAGCGAGGGCAGCGGCTTCCCCATCCACCGGGCTTCTTGCTCAGGCTGGCTCTGCCTGCAGCGCCGGGGCATTTGGCAGCGCTCACAGAGGTTTTCCTTCCACCCTGCCTTTCTTCTTTGTTTCTGCTTGAACTTGAGGTTGGCTTCGCCTCCCCGCTCCGGTCCCCTCTCTGCCAGGCACGGAGAATGACCGCGATCGTCCCCTTGCAGCGTGCCAGCCGCCCGTGTACGTCGTGGTGGGGATCGATGGAGCCTGGGGAGCTCCGGGAGCGCTGGGTCCCAGCTCTGTACGCAGCAGGACTGCCCCGTTTGCCTTTTCCCTGCCTGCTGCCATCTCCGGGTGCACCCCACATCTTGCACGGTGCCTCCGGGAGCTGCTCGTGTCCTCCAGCGTGCTCGGATCCCCAGGCAGCCATTGCAGCGACCTCCGCACCTTTGCTCAGAGGCTCACATGGCCCTGCTGAGTTCGGAAGCCTTCTCGGGTGCCTGCACAGCCCCTTTTAGGACCGTGTCACTGCTCCGGCTGTTCCTGCAGCCTCCAGGCCCTTGGCCCCACGGGACAGTGCTGCCCGGTGCCGCTCGGTGGCCGCGGCATCGCTGTGTCTGTGAGCGATGCGCGGGGAGCGCGCCGGCACGCGCTGGCTGGCGAGGCGTTTGCTTCACGGCAGCAGCGGGCTGGCTCGCTCCATCATTTTTTCCGTGGAAAAGGAAATGAATCCTGCCTCAGACAGTTGGAAAAACGCTGAAATTCAGAATTTTCATCAAAGTGGAGAACAAGGGTTTTTCGTTTTTTAAGAACATATCATCCGGCTCTGCTCGAGCAAGCCAGTTAGTGCTTATAATTTATAACATCCTTTGACCCCCAAAGGGCCGAATTACAATCCCCTTGGTGCGAAGCTGCCCGCCGCAGGAGCAGCTTCTTCCTCGCGCTCTCCCTGCAGAAGCTGCCTGGGCGAACGCGGGCGTGCTGCTGCTGCACGGAGCTCATGGGGCTGCGTCGCTGCCCCGGCCCCGCGGCTCCGACCCGGGCAGGCGTGGGAGCTCGGGAAGTCGGCAGGGCCGTGCTTCGCTGCTCCTTTTCTTGCTCTTTTTCGCATCAGGGTGTGCTCTCCTGGCTGGCTTCGGCTGCTGCGAAGGGAGAGGCCGACCCACCCCTCGCTGGGCGCTCTCCATCTCGGGCCAGGGAGCTCCGGCTGACCTCGACCGTCCCCGAAGCAGAGGGAGCGCGCGTGGTTTGACACCGCTGGCTCCCAGCGATCACCAGAGCCGGGGATCTACCCCCAGGTGGCAGGGGAAGAAACGGGAGAGGCGTTTGCCGGTGGGACGGGGCTCCCCGCTCTGCTGGCGGTGCACGAGCCGGGTGCCGGCCGGCGCGAGCCGAGGCCAGGAGCGGGCTGGATTTCCTCCTCCCCCCGAGCCTGCCGGAGGAGCACATGTTTGTGGGCGACGCCGTCTGCTCTGCCTTTCATCTGCTGCTGCTGCAGTTGCAGATGAAAGGGGCGAGCAAGGCTTGGAGGAGCTTTGCGTGCGCCTCTCCTGTTGTCGGGGCCTGGGCAGCCTCCTTCCGAGCACGGGTTTGAGTCTCGGACCAGCTGCCGAAAACGCGTCTCCTCCTCCCCGCCCGCAGGCAGCTCGGCGCAGGGACCCCAGCTTGGTGCGCCCAGCTCGCCCCTCGCCCGGCTCCGCTTCCCAAAGTGCCCACCGACACCTCGCCCCCGGCACGCTGGCTGCGCTCTCCCCGCACGTGCTCTGCGTGCGCAGCCTCGACCCTGGATGATTTTAGGATATTTCCACCCCTGTCCCCCGAGGGAAGCTGTGGGGCTGCTGCTCACGCGATACTGCTTGGTTTTCTGTCTTCCATCACGCGCTCCGTGCGTGCTGGGTGCCTGCGTCGGGGCTTTCCCATGCCGTGCCGGAGGAGGCTGCTCTGGAAGTCGTCTGTGGCCTCCCTGCGTGTCTGCTGAGGGCTGCGGTGGGAGGATTGAAAAAAAAAAAAACCTCTCTGGGCTGATCTTATGGTTGCTCGGATTTGGGCTGCGTTGGGGATTTGACTGCTTGAACCTTGGTGCCACCACCTCGATTTCTGCGCTGCGCTGTGCAGAAGCCGTGCCGTGGGCACCGGGGAGTGGGGAACGTTTCCCACGTGGCCTGTATTAATCCTCCGTGCTCATTTTTGCCGGCAAATCCTCAAATTCTGCATTGAGGCACTTTGCTTTCAACATTAAACTCACGGCCAGGAAGGTTTGGGGTTCTGTGGCGTTCGGCCGAAGCCTCCCTTTGCAGAGCACAGCGGCACCTCGCCACCGTGGAGTTGGGCCGAGGACACGCGGGGTTCGCAGGGCGGCAGCCTGGGGAGCGCCGGTGCCGGGTCTTGTTGTAACTCGCACCCGGAGCCCTGCGGGGAAGCGGCGCTGCCCCGGCTGCTCTCCCTTCCCCGCCCTAAAATCTCTCAAATAGCCAGCTGTGCTTCCAGAATAGCCTGGGCGAGAGCCCTCCTGCAGCCGGCGTGGCTGGGCTGGCCGGGAGGAGGGCGAGGACGGGCTGCTCCGCTGCGGCGAAACGTCCCTCCTCGCTTTCGGCACAAGGAGGGCTTTCCCGCAGCTACTCGGAAATCGCGAGTTTGGCGTCCTTGGCGTAGCAAGATTTGCTAAAAGCCTGCTATAAAAGCTACGTTTGGGGCGCTTCCCTCCAGCTTGCCCCCTGGAGCATCTGCTGTGCCGGCGTGGTGCTCCCCGCTTCGCTGAGCCGCGGCGGGGCGATGCCGGAGGCATCTGGGCACATCCCGCAGCCACGGACGAAGCGTTTTGGGGCTGCAGTGTGCGTGTCGGGGGGCACCGTCGGCAGGGGCTGCGTGTCCCTGCGGCCGTGGGGCGTCTTCCTTCCTGCAGAACCGGGCGAGCGGCTTCTGCAGCTCTGGGAGCTGCGGGCTCCTCCTGAAGCCCTGTGGGACTCGGCGAGACGCTCGCCCACCAGGTACCCGCGGGCTTGCAGATAAACCTCGGCCAAAAGAAGAGCAGGAATCCTTTCCCTGCTCCTTCCCAGCTGTCATCCTCAGCGAAATCTCTTCTGCGCTCGGGATGTCCAGAAGCCACCCTGGCGTGTGACCCTCCCTGTGCCCAGCTGCTGTAGAGGTGTTTGCCAGCTCCGGGTCCCCCGCTCCTCACGGGGATGAATGTTCCGCACCCCAGGAGCTGCGTCCCACTGCCGCAGCCCCCTTCCAAAAAGCCGAGCCGACCCCAAGCAGCCGAGAGCGGCTCGGCGGCACGCGGGGACCACACCGCAGGCTGCCCGCTGCCTCCCGTGCCCCCGGTGCTGAGCGGGCAGCCGGCGCGAAGCCATCTGCTCCCCATTAGCGGCCGTTTGATGTAGGTACCCGAGATGAGGGAGGGGAGCAGGCTTTGATGTGCGGCCAGCAGAGACGGACCAGCACTAATTCACTTCGCTCGGGAGAGCTCTCGGCAATAAAACTTCCATGTGAGCGTTTTATTGAAGCCCAGCGTTGCTTTTATTGCGGGACTTTTCGGCTCTGCTCTCCAGCCTCGAATGCCTGTTTCCTGCGAGCTGACACGCATTCTTTAGGTGCTTCTTCGGGATGAAGTTTCTCCTGCTTTTTTCGGTGCTAAGCACTTAAAAAAAACATTTTTCAATTAAAAGAAATAGCGGGCTGCCTGCAGGGAGCACAAGCAGCGGGCACACCTCCCCCAGGCTGCTGCTGACCTTCAGCAAGGCCTCCCCCTCTCCGTGTCTCGCTCTCTCCATCTGTGAATCAGAACAGCACCAAAGTGCAGAGCCCGAATGTCTCCCGAGGAAGCACGGAGTGCGTGCAGGAGGAGAGATGCCGCTTCTCCAGTGCTTAGACTCCGAGGAAATCCCGGGGATTGAAGGCAAACCCCGCTCGCTGTGTTTGCGGGGTGGGTGTTGCTCGGTGGAGGCGTGAGCCGGGCACCACAGGGATGCTCCGTGGCAGCAGGTTCGTTTTCCCCTCCATTAATACAGGCAGAAAATTAAATCCGGGAGCTGGTGCCTTTGCTTTGTGGGATGGGTCCTTCTGCAGCGCTCACAGGAACAGCCACAGATTCCTGCAGGATTCCCCGTCCCCCTCCCTGGCTATATATAGTTAAGGATAATCCTCATCGATGCTGTTTGCAAACCTCTTGCTGCTTTTGTGTGCTCTTCCCAAGCCGGCGTCTTCGGCTTCCCGCACGGCTGGCAGAGACCGAGCCCGGCGCACCCAGGTGCCCCACGTGGTGCGATGCTCCGTCCGTCCGTCCATCCGTTGGTCTTTGCTGCGGTTCTAGAGGCGTGCGAGTGGCTGGAGGAGAGCGGGAGCCGGGCCAGGGAATAAAAGCGTTGGCTCCAAGCAGAGCTCAGCGCTCCCGGCTCTCCTCCGTGGGGCCGCGGCTGGATTTGGATCATCGCATGTGTTTTCGGCACGGGGCTGCACGGGGCCAGCCCAGCCCTGGCCAGGAGGAGCCTCTGCTTCGCCACGGCTCCGGCTCGCCCGTGCCGGGCTTGGCCGGGGCAGCTGCTGGGATTTGGCGGGGTGGGATGGTGCCGTGGTGCCGGCAAGGGGAGGAGGCTTCCGGCAGCGTTCCTGGGACGGCCGAGCGCTGCAGCCGAGCGCCTGGCTTTGATTACCACGCTAAACGAACGCGAGCATTGCTCCAGTGGACCCCGAGCGGAGCAGGACGCAGCCCGGCCGCATTCGGGGTGCGGGCAGCATCGCCCCGGCTCAGTGCCCGGCATCTCCCCGAGGCCGGGGGCTCTCGGGGCGCCGGATCCAGCCGTGGTGCCAGCTTCGTGCCGCCCCTTTGCCCTGCATGCCGGGGCATGGGGCTCCACTCTGGGCTGGCAAGGTGGCACGGCTGGGCCGGAGAGGGGCTCTGGTGGGCAATGAAACGCTTTCCTCCCTGGTGGCGTGAAGTGCCGCAGAGCCGATGGTTGGGAGAAAGTCGCCGAATCATAATTGTGCCTGTAATTGTGCTTTCACATGCATGAAATAAATGGGGGGGGGGGAACCCTCCGGTTTCCTCCCCCCTCGCCTCCAGCTAAGCATATTTCAGCGCTAATAGCGCAGACCGCAGAGCTCAGCCCCTCCCTCCCCAGAGCAGCCGCCTCTGTCCCAGCACCAGCCCTCGCCGCTCAGCGTTTTTCCAAAGAAAACAATAGGGGTGAGCCGGGCCGGCGCGGCCCCGCTCCTCCCGCTGCGTTCGCTCGCGGCACGGCGCGGGGGTGGATTTTGGGAGGTGGGCGGCGCGGCTGTACCCCCGGGTGGGTGCTGGGTGGGATTTGCCTTGGGCACACAGGTTCGGCTCCAGGGAAGGGTTAGGGGATGGCACTGCTGGGGACAGGCTGGTGGAACTGGGCTGGTGCTCCACGGGGAGCAGCTCCTTGGCGGGGGCGGTGGACACGCGTGGGTGCAGGCTTCAGGGTAAAGACCCCGGTTTTGGGAACGCGGGGTGCTGCTGAGCTTGCGCTCTTTGGCTGCCTTGCTTGCGGTGGAGCGTATCGCAGCCCCCAAAGCAGGGTTAGGGGGATGCGCGCCCACCGGCGCGTAACTGGAGGTGCTACTGCAGCGTCGCTGCGTTTCCCTGGTGGGGACGGAGAGGGCCAGGCGTGAGACGTGCCGCTCCTCGAGTCCGCAGGCGCTCTGGTCTAAATCTGGAGCACTGGTCTAAATCTGGAGCTGGCACATCAAAGCTTTTTAACTATTTTAAATTTTCTACTCTCGTTTTTATCCCCCCAACTCCAGTCTTCCAAAAAGCCCAAGACAGCCGAAGCAGACACATCGAGCGAGCTAGCTAAGAAGAGCAAGGAAGTCTTCAGGAAAGAAGTGAGTTCCCCCAGAGCCCCGGGTTCTGTCCCCGGTGACGTGACGTGCCACCGAGGGGCACTGGCACAGGGGTGCTGCGCTTTGCCCCCAGTGGGCAGATTGTGGCAGCCCAGTGCCAAAACGCCCGGTGCAGCACCTCGGCCCCGGGCCTGGAGCCTTGGGCTGGGGACGGGGGCAGAGGGCTGGCGCTGATCCTTCCTCCCCTTCCGCAGATGTCTCAGTTCATCGTGCAGTGCCTGAACCCCTACCGCAAGCCCGACTGCAAGGTCGGCCGGATCACCACGACGGAGGACTTCAAGCACCTGGCACGCAAGGTAACGCGGCGATCGCCCCGCAGGGCGCGGGCTGGGGCGCGGGTTCTCTTGGCAGCCTCCCTGTTCTCCTGGCGAGTCGTTCGGGACAAGGGAAGGAAAACAGCGATGTTTTCAAGAGCGGGCTTTAATAAACGCGCTGGGCAAGGCACCGCGCGAGGTGCTCGTGTGCGCGGTGTCACCGCCGCTCGCTGACCCGCCTCTCCTCCCCAGCTGACGCACGGCGTCATGAACAAGGAGCTGAAGTACTGCAAGAACCCGGAGGACCTGGAGTGCAACGAGAATGTGAAACACAAAACGAAGGAGTACATTAAGAAATACATGCAGAAATTCGGGGCCATTTACAAACCCAAAGAGGACACGGACTTGGAGTAACCACCACGAACCCCTCCGCAGCTGGGCGGGCGCAGATCCTGCACCGCCGCCGAGCCCCGGAGGCAGCCGGCTCTGCCGCTTTGGACCCCAACCTGTGGATTTTTACGGATCAGGCCTGCCTGCACGGTGCCAGGCCCCTGCGCGCCGCAGGGGCAGCACGGGAAGAGCGGGGTGGGAGCGCTCTTCCCCAGCCCGCACGACGACTCCTCCCCAGGCTGACCCGGGCGCCCACCCCGGCGGTGCTGTTCGGCGCGCTCCCCGTGCGCGCGCCTCGTGTCACCAAGATCTGTATTATATTTTAACGTATATGTGAATATATTGATAATTTTTTTTGTTTTGTTTTGTTTTGTTTTTGCTAAAAGCCCAACACGTGCTGATATCACGGGAACACTTTGTAAGGATAGTTTCGGGGTTTTTTTTTTGTTTGTTTCCTTGTTTTGTTCTGCAAGGTTTAATCTGTTATCATGTAAATATTCAGGAACAGGCTGCCCCTGGATTTCTGGCAGGCCTCGTGCTATGTTGATAAGATTGATTTTACTGCTTAAATCATTTTACTTTATCCAATTTTTACTGAACTTTTTATGTAAAAAAAATTTAAAAAAATAAAATAAAATGAAATCAACACTGTACCTGGCCTGGAAAAGGCGTTTGGCACGGCAGGAGGTGGCGAAGGATGGCAGCGGCTCTGAGCGGGCCTGCTGATGGCACCGCGGGGGACACGGTGCTGGATGCACCTCCTCAGCGGTCCCTCCCTTCTCTTTTGGGGACGGGGACCCCCACCACCCTATGTGCGCTCCCGTGAGCCCCAAAACGCAGGGGCAGCAGTGGGACTTTGCCCCCGGGGTGGAGGGGACGGGGTTTTGGTGCCATGTCCCAGGGCAGCTTGGAGTAACCCAGCCGGGGGGCACCTTGGGGCTAAAAGTGCTCGTTTCTGTCACTTGGCCTCCCAGGTCCTGCTGAGCTTGGGGTCTTCGAGGTTGTCCCCGAAGGGTCCCTATGTGCTCCCCACCCCGCACGGTGCTGGGGCAGCCACCTCCCTGCCAGCGCCACCCATGGGTGTCCTGGGACTGGCTGGACCCTCATGTACCCCCCAGGGCCCCAAAGGCAGCAGGACACGTGTTCAGTGTGGGGGGGGACATGCACGGTCGGGGAGCCAGGGGACATGGGGGACGGAGGGGACGCGTCCCAGTGACAAACGAGCGACACCAAGGCACGTCTGGCTGTTTAATGCAACCGCCGCAGGGAACAGGCGCGCGACACCCCCTCCCCAAAAGTACAAAAAAGGCATTCCCCCACCCCCCCGACACTCCTAAAAAAGTACAAAAACGGCTTAAAAAAGAATACATGGCAGGGTAAAGCTGCTGGCGGCTGGGGGCTTGCCCATCCCCGCGGGGCTGCGGGCAGCGTCCCCGGGGTCCCCCCCCACGCCGGGGCCCGCTCACACCACCGAGCTGGCGTCCCCTGGCCCTGCCAGGCACTCGGCCACGTCCTGGCGTCCCACGGCGGCCAGGGCCAGGCACAGGGCTTCCAGTGTGGCCCCTTCGGTGGCCGCCCAAGCGGCGAGCAGGGTGCGGGCGGGCGCCTGGCCACGGGCGAAGGTGCCGATGGCTTCGTCCCCGTAGCCCAGGCGGGCGGCCAGGCTGCGCCAGTCCCCGCCGGGGCCCCCGCTCTCCAGCAGCCGCTCCACCTCCTCCTGCTGCTGCGGTGGCACCGCGCCGTATGGACGCCCCTCGGGACGGGGCGCTGCGGGGTGGGGGTCAGCAACATCACCCCAAAAAGTGTGTTCCCCTCCCCGGCATTTCTGCTCCTGCAGCATCTCCCACTATTGGGGTGTGGGTGCTCCCCGTGCAAAGATGCACCCTCACCCCATCGGGGTGCTCCTCAGGAGTATGGGTGTCACCACAGCGCATCGGGGTGCTCCTCAGGGTGTGGATGCTCTGCCAATGGTCCCCAAGGTGTGGGTGCTCCCTGGCCCCAGTGGATGCTCCCTGATCCCATCTGGGTGCTCCTTAAGCTGCACCCCAACCCCATTGAGGTGGTCCCTGGGGCATGGGTGCTCCCCAACCCCAACCAGATCACCCCAAGGTCTGGGAGCTCCCCAACCCCATCCAGATGCACCTTGACCCCTCCGTGTG